>BGPR01000057.1:512620-598498 GCA_013235015.1 Araneus ventricosus
GTGGTTTTTATTTATCCCATTCTTCCTGAGTTAAAGACTTTTCCAAGATTCTGTTAGTTACTACTAACATGCTCTGCATGTTGTTATGTCGTTGAGGTAGAGCTGACTGGAAAATTTCCATACACATTCCTGAATGTCACATCTGGGCTGCTGTATGTAACGTTAGGGTTGGTTGGATTTGGCGGATAATGGACTGGATGTGCTGTTGTCATGGCTTTTCTTCTCCTGTTTTTCCTGTGCCATCGATATCCTACAATGGCTCCAGCAACTACTCCAAGATAAACGAGGGTGACTGAGACTGCTGTTGCTATAACTGTTGCTTTGGAAGTGCACACTTTATCCTCATCAACAGTTTCTGGTCTTGGAGCTGAAAAATAGAAAGTACAGGAATTAATTTAAACTTGACTTTAAAACTTTTTTCATAACTGTCGTATCTAAAAAGTAAACGAGTTTAATGACTTACTGTTAATGATATTGTGTCTTTGAAGTCCTCTGTTGAACTGCGGTGGTTGTCTCCATTGTTGCTTAGGTTTCTGATTTGCAGAATTCTGACTTTTTCCATCTTCTCCCACTAATATGGCTAAAGACAGAGGGACCTCTTCTGGAACTGATTTCTGTGTTGTAGCTATAACTTCACTTGGTCTGAATTGCGGCTGGGAAGCATAAAAATTATTTCTTCCTGGTACAGAATTTGCATTGTTTGGCCTTGATGGATTATTTCTCCATGTTTCGTCATTTCTTTGGGGATTTTGGCTAGGAACAGATGGCTGAGGATACGGCTGCCTCTGCATTTGCGTATCATCAGGTCTATTAAAACTTCTTGGTGGAGATCTAGTATTGGTTGGAGAATTATTGCTCCACATATTTGATTCAATATTTATTGGTGGTGGAACAGTTGGTATACTATTTCCCCTGTTATGATTATTATTCCACGGTTGTGGGTTGTTTGGTTGGTTTGGTATTTCTGCCGGTCTTGGCTGAGAAATTGGTCGATTATAATCATATCGGTTTGGAGGGTATGGGTTTCTGTCTTGAGAACTTGGAATTTCAACTGGCCGTGGTTGATTGTTTGTTGGTCTTCCTTGGTGATAATTTGGATGCCTATCGTGCCTTTGGCTAGGATGATCTAAGATCTCCAGAGGCCTTTGAATTTGAACACCTGTGGATTGCTGTCCTTGCGTACCCCAAAGATTTGTATTTGTGTTTATCTCCCGAGGTCTGTTTTGAAAATTTGGAGATGTTGTAACAACTCTAGGTTGCCTGTTGTCCATATCTTGTGAATTATAAATGTTATAAGGTGGACCCACAGGCTTTTGCGGAAGGGGTGGATCTCTATTTTTATTTCCGTCCCAAGTTCCTGGAACTTCATGTATTTCAATTGGATGAGATTGTAAAGGAGGATAAGCGTGGTGGTGTCCTGATATAGGATCAGTACCTTGTGGTGAAGGAGCGTTCCATTTTCTTGATGGGTCAACGTTGTCTACTAATCTTTGTGGGTTGAGAGGCAATGGATGAATTTTATCAGTGTTCGTTGGATGAAGAGTATCATGTCCTCTGTTTCTATCTGAATTTCTGTCAATATCTGACATTCGATTGTTTTGTTGAGAATATGGGTTTCTGTTTGCTGAAAAAGGATCCTTCCTTGAAATCGATGACCATCTGTCATTTCCATAAAAAGGACGATTCGGGTTATGATATGCTGGCAATGGAGTGGGAGGATCATCAAGTGTTTTTATGTCTGGTCTGGCGAAATTAATTCTTTTATCTAAATTGCCTCGACGTTCGGTCTCGTTATTGTTGAATGCTAAATAACTTATTGTTTGAGGCTGAATATGTGGTGGAATTGGAGTAGTATAAAGATTGGTGTTGTTATCTTCGTTGTGAATGAATGCAAATTTTCTGTTGAAAATCGAAGATCGATGAGGATTATCGGTTTTTTGTTTTCCCCTTGTTTCTAAAGTTGCAGTATCAGATTTGGTAGTAACTAAATTTTCAAATCCTTTAGTACTTGTTGAGTCGGTTAGGGTTTCTGTGGACGCCGGTACTGGAGTCATTGAGACGGTTTCTTGAGATAAGTAAACTTCTTTAGTACTGCTTTCATCTTGAGGAGCCTCAGTTTCAGATTTTGAACGTGCTGAAATGCCTGCGAAAGTATAACTTTCGGTAGTTCTTTCTTTTCTTCTGTGGGATGCAGTTTGGAATTCTGATGATGTCGGAGTTTCTGCAGTATTTGTAGTTGGATTATTATCAGAGAAAAAGCTTCCAGTTTTTACTTCAGATTTAAGTTTATTTGTTGAATCAGAAAATGTCCCGTATACCGTCGTAGAAAACGCTGTTGTAGTTTCTGTGCCAAGGGTGTTTTCTCTTGGGTCATCAGCTGCAGGAAGGACCATCGACTGGGATTCTTCTTGAACAACTGCTCGAATAGTATCATAATTATCATGATCAAAATATACATCTTCATCGTCCAAAAGGGAAAAATTCGTTCTGTTGTCAAATGGTAGATTCTTCAGATCCCTTTTTCTTCTTCCGTAAGATGTTCCTTTACCACCACAACGAACCTGTTGAATAAAATAGATTTAACTACATAGATAATTTATATATATATAAACCATAAGATAATTTTCATCTCGGTCATCATTTGGATTTTTCTAATCACTCTAAATTTCATTCCAGTGTGTGCTAAAAATTAAGAGCATATATTTTTTTGTGTGTAATTTCGGCTTATTTACCTTCATAGAAGAGAGATTTTAATGAATCTCTGTGTTTCAGACCTCGAGTCCGAAAAACCCTTTTGGGAATTATGACTGTCTGTCTGCGAACACGATAACTCAGATATGGAAAGAGTCAGGGGAAAGTAATTTAGCATAGGGTATTTGCACCAAAATTGTAGATCTTATCAAATCTTGGACACAGTTCGTCTACGAGCAATCTGTCTGTCCGTGTGAATGCGGTAACTTAAATGGGCAGCGATCTGAGTGGATGAAATTTGGTATTTGATCTGGTATTCGAAAAGAGTCTGTCGAATTTTAGATCCAGTCGATCAGAGGGAAAAGTTCAAAAGGCATCATCGATTTTCTTCAATATGGCGACGAAGCTAAATACAAAACGAGCCATATTGGGAAAGTATCTAAGAAAGTCGTGGTAAGAACACTTCCACTCGGGGGGGGGCAAGAGGGCAGCCGCCCTTCCACTTTTTGAGGAAAAAAATTAGGTTTTTATTTAATTTTAGCTGTCTGAAACTAGGAATTATAAAAAAACAACAGTGTCAGGGACAATTAGCTAATTTTGTAACTAAATTTGAAAACTTTGTTGTCTACCTCCTATGCTCCGGGTACTTTTAGGTGTCTATAAATTTTTTGCCCCCCCCCGACTCTTGTCACCCAATCGCCCCCACTGGCTGGTTTGATTTAACATCGTCAAGACAAAATATACAAATTTAGTGACTAAAAATGTGGAAAGGCTGTATTTTCTATGAAGCCCTTTTTAAAGGGCATCAATCCTTTTTTTAAAATACTTCTGTATTTAGAAAAGCATAAGACAGAATTCAAAATCTTAAATTTGTACTGTTTACTGATACTATGGGAGAGCAAGCAAATATACAGTGCATTTCTTTTCATGCATTAGACTGTGTTATTTCATAGTCCATCAATTAAACATTTCGATGGAAAATCGACTTGATGACAAATGTTTTTTTATCAACTATTTATCCTTTTATGGAAAGTTTATTTGTTTTTAATTGATGCTGGCTATTTTATTTTAAGTAAACGAGTGAATAATCAATTAAAAGTTTACCTGTTCACATTTTTCTTGACAGAACCTGATCTGAACCTCAAAATTCACCATTCCAGATGATGGGAACCTGAAAGCTTTAAAAGTTGATAACAGCGATTTATGATCTGTTGGATCCAATTGCAAAGCTGGAAATATTGTAGCATCGGTTGGGCAGCTGAAAATAGGAATGTATTGTTAGTATCTCCGCATTAGTTGTAGCTGTATTTAGTATCTTATTATTGCAATATCATTGCTTTATATAAATAATGTATGTGAGTCATAAAGAATAACTATATAAAGTCTGATTGCTTTTAATTTATAATATTTGATATTTTAGCGGATTTTTTATAATCAAAGTCGATGAACGTTTTTTCCAAAACTTCGGTGAATAAAAGTTTTTGCTTTAAAAGTTTAAATATGGTAGTAATTTAGCTGTGGGTCTTATATAAATAAAGCATTTTTTATTATCGCATCAAACTAGAAATATTCTATTGTTTTATCTCATTCGAAGTCAACAGCTCGCTTAACTTCATATATGCAAACATTTATGAAATGCTAAAAGTGTTCTGCTTTTAGGATACAGTATTATCTACTTGACAAACTTTTATTTCATATGATATATTCAGCATTAACAGTACGTTTTATTCGCTTTTTGAGATGTTTTTAGTGTTAAAATTTTACATATATTTTTTTTGCAATTGTTGAACTGGCTATAGTGAAATTTATAAAGCAGTTTATTTATTCCTTATGGAGGCAATTCTTTGCTTTTTATTTTTTTGTACAGATAAGTGGAAAAGAGCTTTTTTTTTTCATTTTCCCTCTCATTTGCTTGTTATTTATAACTATTACCATTTTCAATTGATTATTTAAAAATAAGTATGCACATCTGCGCTGCTGAGCACGTGACGCATATTAAAATAATTACCTTGTTTAAGTTATTATTTTAATATGCCATAGATGTTATAATTTTATAGTTTTAGTTATGCAGAGTTGCCTGCAAATGTTTGGAAATTTCTGTAGCAAAATGCAATATTAGCTGTCTAGCTAATGCAATACTTATAAAAGTGCATACTCGCAAAGCAAACTATACTCACCCAGAACTGTCAATTAAGAATAATGACTCTCCATTAGTACTTCGAGCGTATAAATTTCGTGCAAATATGGCAAATGCACCTGGAATTAAAAAATATATATAAAACAATACATATGAGGTGATTGAATTTAGAGACTCGGTTTTTTTCTTGTGATATAAATTTGATTTTTTTTTTTACTCACTAGATACTTCTCGCAGCTCAATTTTCAATGTGAGTTCTTCCCCTAAACCAACTGCTCTGGCATCTCGTCCTGTTCGATCCAGAACTCTCATAGCTACATTGGGTGGAGGCGCTGTATTCGTCACAACAGCTGTTAATGCAGCTTTGTTATATGTTCTCCTATAATTAAAAATAATTACGTGATTAATTAAATAGAGATGTATTTCAGGCTATTAAATAAATTTAAGATCGTTGAAACTTATTAATTTTAAAATTTTGAATATTTTGTGAGACTGAATATTGACGCGATTAAATTTAAGAAAATGCAAAATTACAGAAAATTGATTATTTCTCAAACGTGATATGTACTCGAATTTTGCTTTTATTTTAGAATCATTAAAGTTCTTTGCGGTCTTGAATTGTGGTATTATTGTTAAAATGTAACGCAATTCTAACTGAAAAGGGACCCAGTTTATGGTAGAACTGAATCGATGAGAATGTAGAATGTGTTTATGTTCTATAATGATTGTGCTTTTGGAAAGTAGTTGCAAGGACTAAGTTAAAGATCACCTCACAAATTTCCCATCTTTTCTGGCATTTGTCTGATTTTACTTCTCCGTAATGTTTGATTAATTTGACTTGTAGACGGTAAAATCTGATCTATGTGAATTTCGTTGTTATTTTTAAACAGCCCTGTTTTCGTATTAAATAAATAAATAATTTAGTTCTAGAAGTTGAAATGTTACTGAGAAAACTCTGGTAAAAACACTCTTTGTTTTAAATCAGATAGGTAAACACTTATTTCGTTATAGGTGAAGATAATTTCATGAAAAGGTATTATCATTTGATGAATATTTTATTTGTGTTTTTGAAGAAAATTATCAGAAATGCAAGCGTTTGAACCAGAAAATTTTACAAAATTTTATGCTTAGATATTTTTTTCATAATAGTTCTGTAGTATTCATTTAAACCATTAACGCTCAAATTAATTTATAGCAGAGATTTCAATAAATTTCTATTACATTACGTTTAAAACACCAAGACTAAGTTATCTGTGAAGTAAAATTAAAATTGGAGAAAAAAATTCTTTTGGGTTTTCTTTTTTTAAAAATACTTTTTAGAAAAAAATATATAAAAAATCAGCAAAAAATCATTTTAAAATACATTTTTTACATAAATATTTAAAGATTTTTGAATTACAGTAAAATATCAAAAAATAAAAATCACTTTCTAATTCCTTGTATTACCTCGAAAATAAATCAAAGGAAAAATCAAAAACTTTCAAAACGACGACACATTGACTTCAAAATATCAAAATATGGCTAACTGGTAATATATACCTGCTGAAAACTGTTTGGGAGTTTGCTAATACCCATTGACTTCACAGGCAAAGCAAAAAAGGAACAATGGAAGGCATTCGGTTCAGCCACGGAACTGAAATGTAGCTGCCCTATATATTGGACACTGCGCGTTAACGGGCTAACTAGAACTTCTCGCAGTGAATGAATTCGTGTGTAAGCAAAATAGGATCTAAGTCTAAACAAATAAATTTACTTACGCCACGTCTACTCCAGCACCACTTCCACCTACACCTGGTCCTGCCATAGTGTATGTCCTTTCTTGTGTTTCGAAAGAGCACACCACTTTGATGGTCTTGTCGTGATCCGTCATGATGACTGGGTGTTGCTGGACCACCACTTCGTTCACGAACTGGTCGCTTGTCTGCGGAGAAAGATTTGAAAAGTTGCGAACGACATTAAAAATGGAATGTTTCCGAACATATGAAATTGATCAACAAATTTTGAGATGTTGCTGGTATCATTTATTAAATCTTAAGAGGAAAGTCACAAATTATTTTCTTTTTATACAGTTCAGCATAGAAAAGTGATGCATTAATAGATGCAGAGTTTTGGCTTTCGGTGGAAGCAGTTTAAATGTTTGAAACAAATTATTTAAAGTATTTTTAAATTTTACATTCATTTTACTTTTCAATTCGGACAGAAAAAACCCTGAGAACAAAAATAAAAGTTAATTTAATACATATAGTAGCTTTGTCTTATATTCATGACTATGATGTATAACAATGGCAAAAGAATAAACAATTCTAATTGGTATACACACTGAAAAGTGGTGTCGCGTTTCTGCTTTGAAATCAGCAAGTAGTACGTGATGCAACCCCACAACTGAAATACAAAATCGAAATTGGATGTAGTTATGCAATTAAGAACTTGGAACCAACTCCAATGTGCGTATTTTGAGATACATTATTTGCATAAAATATTAAAGAAAAGAATTGAAATGCCTCAAAATTCAGAGAATAATTATGATTATGCATAATTAATGTAGTATATTGTGCTATGTGAGAAGTTAATCCAGTTTTGAATTACAAATCGTTCATTTAATATGCAGTTTAACCCTTTAAAAGGCAATTTTTTCCTAGTGGTGTTATTATAAAATAACTTTGGGACTGAGATTAATTTAAGAAAAGAAATTCATTTATCTTATTGGATGATATTAATTTTTTAAAATTAATTAAATTAATAATTCATTATCAAGTCAAGACACACTGTTATGGTTTGAGATAAGAAATAGGAAGCTTTCCTTCATCGACAAATTTCGCGACAACTTACGCCAACCTTAAAAATTGATGAATTTAGTATTAAGTATACTTCCCACGGCATTAGAAAGGGTTAAAACGGTTAATCCGAAATCATCGAAATGCAGTTGATTCCTAATTATATAACTGAATTCAATTGTCGCATTTGAGAACTCGAAAGTACGAGTTTCAATCGACTCCTTTGTGGAGTCGGTTGAAAACGAAGATATTATGTAATATGAAAATATTTTGTCCCTTTAACTAATGCAGATAGGCGCACTGCCATACATTTGTGCTCAAATATATTTATGGATATCCCTTATTGACTGTTGTCATCTTCCAATCTCTCGCATTTAGTGTTTTGGGGATGCGTACATTGGTAACGTTCACAACCAGATGCACTGTCGAATGCTACTAGCGAAAGTTATATTGATTGGTTTCAACAAACTGTTTTGGGATTCTTATCTGACAAGACTATCATTACCTTAATTTACAAAGTAGGCTTCTTAATAGATGTCAAGAAGTTTTGTGTTCTGTAGAAATATTCAAAACATTTTTTTTTTCAAGAATATTACAGAAGATTTGTTATTTAACAACAATTTCTAAATAATATTCTGTGTGGTACGAGCAGTCTATGTCTGTATACTACTTCATATTAACTCTTGTACAAAGAGACTTGAATATGACAAATTAGAATTGCTATTAGAAATGATTTAAAATGCTGATATTCATTAAGCTGACTTTCGGAGAAAGGAATCTCATGGGTATAGAGGAAAAAAACTCACTTTCACTCCTTAATCATTTCTACTGAAAAGACTAAAGTGTGAAAACGTAAGTATAAATTGATTACATGAAGATCTTAATCCTTTGTTCTCACTAGCGCTCGAAATGACATGCATTTTCTCACAAACAAAAAAAAAACCCATTGAAATTGTGGTTAGTTTAGAAATAGATTGAAATCTTAGTTTAAACCAGTGGATAAAATGCTGGATAGAAGGACTGACCAAATCATAGGGGCCTACTATTTTAACCCTTTATTTACTGAATTTACCTACTAGCAACTTTTTAATTTTGTTTTTCAATCATTAGATAATTTTTGCATGTAGAATAACCCTGGGAATGAGAAAAACACTTTTTTAATTAATTAAAATTACTTAATTAATTTAATTAATAATTGAAAAATTTTACTTTCTGCCTTCAGCTGCCATTTACTGCTTGTTCTTGAAACTCCATTCTCCGTGTTCTTGTGAATACTGTCAGGAAAAACGGCCATATTGCGAAGGTATGAACGTGATTAAAGCAGTACTTTAAAGTACCGTCAGTAGATAAAGGGTTAAGAGGCCCCGATCTGAGGTGTTTCAATGAAATTAGCATATTGACATCGTCCTACTTTTCAGGACTAAAAAATGGATCTCACTAGAAACTTTTGTTGAGGGGTCCCGTACTGTCTAGTTACGCCACTAGTTTAAAGCTATTTTTTATGTTATTTATTCATTGAATTTATAATGAATCTCGGACATTGAATATCATTTGCTATTTTTGACAGATCATATCCATGTCAGCCAATTTTATTTGCAGAGCATATAATGGATTCAGGCACGCAGATGCAATTACATTTGCCAAGAAAATTATTGTCTTACTTCTGCTGTAGTACCACATCTTGCTCCCATAGATATTGCAAACTGAAGAGTGGTTTGTCCAGTTCCTACCACGAAGCATTGAGATGGGTTCCCTCTGGCATAAACTCGGCCATGGAAAGGACTGTCGAAGTGAATTGTCAGCAACATGTCTTGTGGATTACACTGAACTGATACTGAAATATAATTTGAGTTAATGAGACAGTTAACTCAACCCTCATTTTACAACATGAGCTAGTTTGACTCGGTATTTGATGTAGCATGGTCAAAACAAAGGCCATAATGCGCCAATTAATAACACACCAAACTATTAAAGTTTAAAATATTTTAAGGCACATAAATTTGAAAATTTTTATCTGTCACTTTGATTTGTAACGTAACAAAATGGTGTTTATAGATCTATTATTTGTAACAACATTTGTGAAGAGTTGAACAAGAATATATATTTACATTTTTAAATTCTGAAAATAATGAAGTGTCCAGTTATTTATTGTAAAATTATGTGTAATAACTTTGACTCCTTATAAATTAGAAAGATATTCTAAAAAAGTTTTCTTTGTAAATATTCTATTTTTAATGCCTTTATTTCAGGTCTATTTAAATATTTTGTTTTAGATCCTAGTCCGCACTTCATTTCTCAGTAACCATAGGTAGTTAATGAACAGAAATTAATAAATGCATTAGGATGCATTCTTTTTAACAACTAACCTTGCTCACAACTACCCTTTTCACTGTAGAGAGAGTTTCTTCGTGGCTGAAGAGCGTTTACGCCTTGCGGTAAGCTGGATATGTCTTCGCTGCTCAAAGCACAGTCCTTTGCTACTATTTCGAAATTGACCGATCGACAAACGAAGCTTCGTTCGGTGTCACACTGTCTCTGGCAGTCTTTAAGGTTGTAAGCTCTGGTGAGGCGATCCAGCTGTGGTAGAAACCGATCAGGAAATTCTCGGTATTGGCACGTAGGGGATTCTAGGGGGGGGGGGAGTTTGAAATCATTAATAAACAAATAAAAAAATATATATAACATTTGACGTAAAAACACAAATCAATAAGAACAAAATTTAAAAAAAAAGATACAAACAAAGCATCTGGAGCGCGCTAAAATGCTGCAAAAAACCAAGAAAACAATGAAAATACAAAAAAGCACCTAACACAATGTAATATTTTAAAAATTAAAATTGAACAAGGATGAAGAAGTTAAAAGAATCCACCAGATGAACTTTTTCAAGGTGGATTCTCTTAACTTCTTCATTCTTGATCAATTTTAATTTTAAAAATATTTCAATACCTTGAAAAAGTTCATCTGGTGGATTCTTTTAACTTCTTCATCCTTGTTCAATTTTAATTTTTAAAATATTACATTGTGTTAAGTGCTTTTTTGAAATCATGAAAGTTTAGACTAAAAGAATGTGTAAAATTTATTCTGTTGGTCTGTTGTGTAAAATAATTCATTGAAGATATATTTTAACTGAATTAATCAATATGGCAATAAATAAGAGTATGTTTATATTTGTTCTTTAAATTGTAAACATTATCAGTTTGTTTTAAATTATTTTCTATGTTTTATGAATAATAAGAGAACGTAGTTATGCAAACGGGAACCAACTCCAAAAATGTTCATTTTGAGATATAGCTGTTTTCGCAAGATATTGCAGACAATATATTAATGGGACATTTTTAACCGCAAAATCAATTACTGTGTTGTATGTTATACAACGGATTGGAATTGTTTCAATTTAGCATAGGAAATCATACTTAGATACATTTTTCAATAGCGGTAACCAAATCAGAGAATAGTAATTGATTCCTGAGTCCAAATTATCTTTATTTCTACTGTGAATCATTGATCACCTGTTTCTAAAGATAGTCTTTGCTTAGATAGCGGTGAACCAAGGCTGAAAGTTGTTATTGATGTAAATTTGTTCTCACTCACTTTAGTGACAAAATAAACGGTTGGTGATTCGGTATCATAGCGTTACCCGGAACTATATCACAAAGCTCCTCTCTTTTTCATGACGCTTTCAGAGTGCGATATCGAAACTAACAGGTAACTGATGGAAGTTTTGACTCAGCTCTCGGCGAACAGGCATTTATGTGGTTTATGAAGCGATTGTTTTGTGCCTTTATTACGTAGAGATATTTCTTGAATAAACCGCCATTTTTTGCATTAAAATTTATCAGCCATGAAAGTAAAATATATGTTTACCTTATTTGGATTACAATTTCTGATCATTCAAATTAGTGAAATTAATCAACATTTTCAAAAAAGATATTCTTCTCTTTTTCAAATTTCAGGAGATGTACCATGGGAACCTATCATGCTATATGTTCTGAAAGTTTTCCTGGTTATATCAGAAATCATTACTTATTTATGAGATTTTTAAAACCACATCCTCTTTGCGATTTTCTCTCAATGTTCTTACAGAAACACAAAGTAACAGAATAACATAAGAACTGAAAGTTGAGGTATGAATCCTTCTTTAACCCTTTCGGCCCTAATGGGCGTATACATTCCGGAGATAAGACTTCATTCCCTATTGGCAACAAAATCCCACTTTTACATGGGTTTTTATGCTTTCAGTGTTCTTATGGAATTAGGAAATAAAATTATGATTAAAGAAATTTGGAAACACTCTCAAATTGCAAATAGTGGAATTACGCTTTTGAGGACGCATATTATTCAAGTTTCAATTGGTCTGTTCTTTTTTTTTTTTTTAAATTTTACAGTAAGTACAACTATATTTTTGTCATACTGAGTGTAAAATAAGTCTTATTGTTCTTATTGAGTATTAGCCTTTTTAATATCAGATTTAAGAAATTTTGACTAAATTCTTTTTGTGGATGTATTGTCCCAATCGTATTTAAGAGTGGGACAATATATTCCATTAGTGATCAAATTACTGCAAGATTAGTGTTACGAAGCTGCAAAGTTGTTTCCCTGACATGCTAATCTTATGGCAGGAAAGAGAGTTTTACAGATGTTTCATTAGAAAAGTCCAAACGGACTGTACGATTGGGATACTAGAGGAGATTAGGAGATTACCGTTTCCAGGAGATTTCCAGGAAACGGGAAAAGTGAAAAGCTTTAAACTCATAGGTATACTTTTTTTAGTATGTCAACATTAAATTAAACTACTTTTCATAGTTAAATTTTAATCATGTAAAAGTCGAGTCTAAAAGGTTAAGGAAAGCACTTCTGACTATCGTAAAATTTGTAAGACAGAGAGTAGAGCAAATCCATTGGTTAATATGTTCTAATTCATCCTAAATTCTGAGTTTGTGTGCTAAGCCTTTCATTATATCGTGTTTTTCGATATTTGAAATCTTCAACTATGAAACATAATTAAAACTTCAATGCCTCATAGTTCTTCCTTACCTGACGTGCATTGATTATCCAAGTACTCCACTTCTTCACTCGTGTAGTGGAAACGATTGGCGGCCGAACGCTTGTTCTCTGAGAACAAGAAGCACGTTCTTTCGAGGTAGTGGTACACGGCAGATTTGCAGTGGGGTGCTTCGTGCAGACACAGGTCTTCGCAGTCTGCGCGTTCGAGTACACCCGCAATTTCACGAATAGGCTCCGCGTGTAGCTCGTGATGCAAGTACCTCTCGAAAGTCCACAATTTTCCGCATGTCCGCTCTGTGAAAACATTGTTAAAGAATTAGCAAGAATCTGAAATGTCGATACTAAATACAGAAGAGACAGTGGCGAATCCAGGATTTGGGTCTGGGGGGGGGGGCTGTGGTCATAAAGATTTTGTATCGTCGTGACAAATATCAAAAGCCTCATGGCTGATGTAAACCAAAACACTCTAACTTTATAGACTTTACTCATCTGACATTATGAATCATAAAGAACACTACAATATTTTCGATAATTTAATAAAAACAGAATGAAATAATTAGCCAAAAAAGAGTGTTTTCGACCGCGTGAACGTACAAGTACGAGTGGAATGACTACAAAAGTGAGGATATTTTCGAGTCTGTCAAGCCAGGAAGAAATGTTTTCACGTTTTATTTTTATTTATTTATTCATTTATATTTTGAGAAAAGGGAGATCAAGAATAAACAGTTATAGTGATTTTAAATAAAACCAAAATTTTTGGTTTGACTCTAGGGGAGGGGGCCGGGTCTGCAGCCCTATAGTCCCCGATGGATTCACCACTGAGAAGAAATGATGTTGAAAGTTACGACAACACATACTTCGTTTTTCAAGAAAATGTGTCACAAACATTCATTTATAATTAATTTTACTTATATATACTATAACATTTCTTTGGTATTATGGTTTTATTTGTTTTTATTAATTTTGACTTTTATATAACAAAACCAGTAGCAAAAAATTTATATTAAGAATGAAACTTGAAATCAAAAACAATTATGACTAATAGTGACAAGGATCATCGCTTTGTATAAAACTCTATGTTCTTATGAAATTTTTGTTAAAAACTGCTGTAAGTCTGGAGATTATATCCAAAAGTTGGTAAATGTCAAAAATTGCAATTCCATATTGAAATGAAGTTTATATTATTTAAATAAATCAAATCTAGTGTTGAAGACATTGCACTTTCCTTTCGAAAGACTCAACTTTTAAGCCGTCTTCGTTAATGATATGGCAACAATCCGTAAATAGTGCACACAACGTTTCTTTCATAGTATTTTCAGTTTTCTTCAGAAATAAAGCTCTCATATTCTGATGTTTTGAAAGCTTGATGGGTGTCAATTCCTTCGTCATAAATGTGAAAAAAAGAAAGAAATGTGGCTGAATTTTCATTCTAGATTGGTGCTAGACCAACCCACGCGTCTTCGTCATTTTTTTGCGGTGAAATACTTTTGCGATTTCGTACTGTTGTGCATCTTTTTCTCAATAAGAAAACAATTTCAGGACATTCAGATCGGTGGTATAAAAATTAATACGTATTTTGTGCTTTTTCCTTTCTCTGTTGTGTTTTTCTAATGTAAAATACTAGCGAAAATAATTTTTTTCCTAAAATCCTCAACAAAACTCATTCGATCGTATCTGGAGCCTCTTCAGGTTAAAAGAAAACAACTTTATGTTTTCTTTTACTCATTTACTATGCGAAACTAATTATAAATTATTTTCCCTACATAACTTTTCATGAACAGCGAATTAAATATTGAATTCACTCTCATGAATGGTACATTTGTAAAAGAAAACGGACTAAAAATTATTTTTGTACTTTAAAGCCTTGAATATAAAATTCTTAAAAACTCGCAACAGTGGTTTTTATCAGCACCAGTAGCATCATTTTAATGATAAGCAGTGGCGTAATGAGGAATGAATGGGGGGGGGGGGGGGGGGATATAGATGCCTTGTACTTTATTCTTAGGTGGAGGCACTACTAAGACAATATCTTTGGTGGGTTTATCTTATACATTTTTAAGCAGAATCTGAAGAACTAGAAGGAAGGGGACGAAGATAAATACTGCATTCAGGGCACCATTTACCCTCGCTATTCCACTGATGATAAGATGTTGTTTAGAAGCAAATTAAGCTTGCTAAAACTATTTTTTAAAATCATTGCCTTTTCTCATCGGTGTACTTACCTCTCAAACAAACTTTATTAAAATAAGCGGAATCAAAAGATGGTACAAGGATCGGCTCATCAGTCGGATCTCTAAGGATGACATAACAATTCTGATAACTTTGGTATTGAACAACAAAACCTTGACATCTCTCTCCAAGTCTCTGGCATTCAGCTTGGCAAGACTGCACAACTCCAACTGGCACTCGAGTAGGTATTCTTTCTCGCCTCCCTCCTCTGACGTCATGCCCGATCACTTTTTCGTAAGTGAACTGGTTAATGCTACATATTGGAGGCGGCATAGGATGTATTGGAGGAGGAGGTGGAGGTGGTGGTTTGTGAGGTGGAGGTTTAAAAGTAGGTAGTTCAGTAGGCCTGCAATATAAATTGTAAACATAAAATATCGTATGCAAAATTTGGTTTTAAAAGTTGAAATTGCATGTTGCTTTGATTTACAACTATGATTTAGAGAACAAGTATATCAAAGCCTGCTGAACAAGCATATCGGCCTGCAAAGAATGCCTTTGTGATACGTCAATAACTTGGAAAAAGCTTTTACAAATGAAAATATTTACAAATCAAATTGAGATGCACTTTTGGATGTATTTAGATTATTATTTCCATTTATGGAGCAAGTTAAGGCTTCACTAAGATCCAAAATTCCTACAGTTTGTTCTTAACCAATAGTCCTAGAATCGATGATTCAAATTTACTGACATGCATTTTGGATCAAATTTGAAAGTAGTTCCTACGAATAAGATATTCCAGGGAATAGGACAAACGTCAGCAGATGTTAGGGGGTAAAATATTGATTTTTCCCATGTCTTTTTTCTTTCATAAAATCTACGATTATGTATCCAAAAAAGATTTCACAAGCAACAGCATTTGAAAAGCAATTATTGTGGAGGGAATATTTTCCCCCAGAGTGGAGACAGATGGTGCTAGTTGTCTTACAGCGATTGTGCGGGTAGGTAGTGTAAGTTTGCAAGCGCGTCAGAGCGATTGAAATGGCAAGACGTTTAGAAAAGTGAGCTTGCTTGTGCCACTTTGAAGAGGTTACTTGAAGTCGTCAGACGCAAACGCCCTGGCATGTTGAGTAATAGTGTCATCCTCCTGCATGACAATGCCAGGCCCCATACTGCTCGCAAAACTCAAGAATTGCTGCAAAAGTTCAAGTGGGAAGTCTAGAGCCCCCCCCTTATGCAGTCCAAATTTGGCACTCAGTATCTATTTCCCTTTTCCGAAATTGAAGGAACACTTATCTGGAACAAGGTTCTCTTCAGAGAGTGATGTGAAAACAGTTGCTGAGAACTGGCTCAATGGGCATCGACGTGATTTCTACCAAGCCGGTTTAAACAAGTTGGTCCTGCGTTCAGATAAATGCCTAAATAGATTTGGTGATGATGGAGAAAAGTGATCGGAAACTATGCCTTTTAATTCTTTTTTGTATTTTCTGTCTATCGTTAATAAATAATTTTTTATTACCATTGTAAACTTTTTTTTTGCATCCATCCTCGTATCATGCATTTCCAAGTACAGCTACATTTCTATAAATAATGAAGGTTCTTTTCCCACATAAACTTAGACAATGTTTATTTGGCCAGTGTTAATTTTGAGTTCAACATGATTGTTTTACTCACACATCCTTATAAAATACCATGCCAGCCATGTATAGACCAGTAGACACTTTCAGAAGACTTTCCTGATGACACTCTCAGTAAGAGCGATTGTTATTTGGAAAAGGAATAGAATTAATATTTGTTAGATTCTAGATGGTTATTATCATAATGTGTTGGGATAGTTTAAAATTTGTTTCCCTCAAAACGAGATAGTACACTCTTTCATCGAGAAAATGCTGATCTATCTACGTTACTGAGAAAATTACTACAAAACACATACCAATTCTACGTTTAAACAGAAACGACGAAAATCTAATTGAGAAAGAACAGAATATTAAATGATCACGTTTAGAAGAATAAAATTACATATATACATATAAATTACATATATATTACCTAGCAGGAAGAGTTACTGCCGTTCCTTTGGTCGTGCCATGGTCATCAGGAGGCTGGACAGTAGGCTGCTGCCTGCTGTCAGTAATCGATATTTTGCAGTTTTTGCCAGAGTAGGTGGAGCCCTTTCGATAAGTCAGTCCGACTCCTTGTCCCGTGAGTCTGCTTTCGGCACTCAGCATGCAGACACTGCCATGGGCACCTCTGTCCCAGTAGGTGTAGCTCCTGCAGTTGAATTCCCTCTCCCTGTTGCACTCTCGCTCACAGTGCAGAGTGGAAAGAGTATCCGGTAGGGATTTGGTAACATATATCATTGCCAGATCTTCCTCAGATTTTTGATATGGACAAAATGAAGTTTCTGAGGAAGGATAAATGTGGAGATTAAGTTGCAGAAAATAAAATCCCTGCTGTAGCAACCAATTCTATAGGAGGGATGGGCAGTTAAATCCCAAACCCGCCTACAGGTAAAAAAATACTTCATCTAGGGAACACTCTAGGGGAAAATGCACCAAAGATAAAGGAGGAGAAACAGTAGTTAAAACTAAATTATTTATTTTAGAAAACATAATATGAGATATTGGTATTTACATATGACTGTTTACATCTGGTTAGACAAAACAGAGGTTTAGGCATGATTAGTTACTTAATTAGCGCTATGTTATACTTAGAGAAATATTAACTTACAATACTCCTTACTCAAATGCAAAAAATAGCAAATCATTGCCAGATGCCATCGTAGCGATCAAGAGAAAATCCCTGTCGCTAGCAGAATTGCCAGATCGCCTGCATTGTTGAAGGTTCGAAGCGTTCTCCTCTGGATTAAAACATCACACTCCGTTTTAACGAAAGACTCCCACGCCTGTCACGTGGTTTGCGAGGCATGATCCTATCTACCGATATCTTTCTGATGAACTTAGCGTTGATTCAAATGAGCTTGTTCGGCAGTGTGGGAAAAATATAGAAAGGATTAAAACTATAACTTAAGTGATTCAATTTTAAGAGAAAGTTACGCAAGGAAAACACAATTCCCACATAAATAGTGTTACAATAGAAAATATAACAAAAGGAGTCCTGATATGTTAAAAGATATCATATGATTTCTATAAAAACTTTATATTTTCCAATCTATTGTATAATAACACGAAATTAGTTTTACATATTCAGTCTAGTATGACAGTGGGGAAATGCAACTGACTTCCATTTCAGTTTTTATAAAAATATAATTAAATAGTAGTCGTGTAAATAGCTGGACCGGGGTTGGTTGTTACAAGGGGCAAGTTGTTATATTCGAATTTTAAAATAACCACCGATAGAAACTCACTTTTATCACGTCAGATGGTAGCCCTCATTCGTATGTCTTCCTCATCAAATATTAGAGTGCCTGCAGTTAATAGCAGAGAGAATTCTTGAGATAATGTTGATTTTGTGCCTGTTAGTAATTTTCATTTTTATTTTTTATTTGCGACGGAACCTTTAGCTATTTCTATTTAACGTCTACACCACAAGAAAGCCTAGATTTCTGGTAATTGATATTATATTTTAAATTTCTGTGCAAGTGTAATACACCACTCACACGTAGCAAGATATAAAATATCATCACGAGGCAACTTGTTACAATTTTGTTGGGGCTACTTCTTACAGTGTAACAACTTGCCCCGAGTAAGTTTTTATTGTAGAAAATACGTTTTCTTTTTAAAATTGATATGAGGAACTATAAAAGACAGATGGATGGGAGTACAACGTTCTAGGAAACATTTCTGGAGGCAGCGGAAGTAGTAATGACTGGTTGTTCATTGCGAAAGGCGACTGGCAAATATGAAATTAATTTCAGGACACTCCAAATATGCTGCAGTAAAATGAAAACTGCTATCGATGGTTAGTTGTATTTCTAATCAATTTTATTTTACAATTTAATTAATTTAAGCGTAATTAAATTGAATTAAATAAATAATTAAACAATATAGATAATTTTTTATTAATTTTTAAATATTTTTCTTGGATATGTTGCATACAAGTTACAAGCCCTTTTTGTTTCATATCCAGAGTCAACTCTGCCTAGCGTTGTTTAAAAGAAAAGACCATCGACAGGTCTTCACAGATAAACAGGAGACAGAAATTCTACAGTACGTAAACAGTGCTACGACGCTGTATTACGGCCTTTCTACGAAGGAAGTTAAGTCATTGGTATATCAGTAAGCAATTGAAAATCAAATAAAAATCCCATTGGACTGGAGTAAATGCAAGAGTGTTACAACTGACTGGCTGCCAGCTTTTCTAACGTGTCTTTCTTTCCGCACTTCACAACTGACTAGACTGAGTAGAATCACGAGCTTTATGAGGAGCAATGTTGTAACCTCCTTCACCAATTTTGCCAGTGTCCACGACAGATTTAAATTCTAAGGTCAAGATACCTACGGCGTTGACGAGTCTAGGGTGACAATGGTTCAGGTGCCAAGGAAGATAATTGCCACAAAAGGTATGACAACTTGAGCCAGTAATCCCTAAAAGGGGAAATTATTAACATGCACCTTCCCAATCCGATGGGGAATTCAATCAGTATTTAAAAAACAATGGACGACTAAGGTCGCACGAATGGAAAAGGTTAATGTGCCGATTTAAAAGTCAATTTTCTAAATGTTCAGCTGTGTTAAATATGTATTCGTAAATGTCTATGTGTCGAGTTGTTATTCGTCAAATAAATAATTGGAAAATGTAAAAAAGAACTGGTTATTTGAACTCTAAAAAGGACACACAAATCGGGTCTTGGGCTTAGCGCCACAAAAGGTACCAAACATATTGATCAGTGACATCTGTCGAGAGAGGCACTTTGGTAACCATGGCTTTTGCTGTTGGTGCTAATGGCGGCTCAGTCCTTCCTTTTTTCTCTAGGAAAAACCCTTTAAATATTAATACCTTTCAAATGCACCACAAGGAAAGGAAGGTTTAACAAATAAATTTGATGGCTGGGCAGGATTTTCAAAGCTTCTTGAGACATTTTATAAAACATACAAAAATCACCAAAGAGAGGCCTGCCTATTTCTTCTAGACAATCGTCAGTCTCATCTCAACTTACCAACATTGGACAAAGAGAAAGGAGTGATTTTTTTTGTCTTTCCAAACTATATATTTGTAAAAACTGCAATTCAGACAATTTCTATGATGTTAATTCATCAGAATAACTTATGAAATTAAGTGAATTTATGAAGAAAAAATAACATAATAACATACTGAAAACATAAAAATATTATATTTGCTTCTATTGATTAACATATTTTATGTAACAATTTACCCCACCTAGTGTAACAACATACCCCATTGTCGGGTAAGTTGTTACAATGTACATGCATATATAAAACTTTTAATACCTTTAAATTATCGTTACATAATCGTTTTTAAAAAATATGTTATGGATCTTCAATGATTAGAGTACATTTTAAAATATGTTTCGTAAAAATACTTTTAATAGTTTCTTTTTAAAATGTTTTTGAAAAACATTGTAACAACTATGCCCTGTCTCCCCTATGTGTTGATTTTAAGAAATAATTGGCGAAATTTCCGGAAAGTATAAAGTTCCAAAATATGCAAAAAATAAAAATGGTGTTAATTTTTAAAAAATTAAAAAAAATAATTGACAAAATTGCCGAGGAGTTAAAAAAAATCTAATCTGAGAAATATATCGAGATTTTTTCGATTAAATTGATTTTCAGTTTTTATATATTTCTATGATTCTATCTTTTACTTTTGCATATGCGTACACAACGAAATCCTTGAGAATGCCCGAATCTGAATTTCTGAATCTATCATGAAATATATACGTTAGATTGTTACTCCATTAAACGAATTTCTATGCTTTGCAATAACATTACAACTGAAGTGACTATATAATAGTTGAAAACTTACCGACAAGGCACTGATTCTCAAAGTAGTCAACACGGCTAGCATCCACTAAATGGGCTTTATCAGCATTCCGGTCGTCTCCGAAAATCTGACATTCTCTTCTGAGATGAAAATAATTAGCAGACCTGCAAACGTACTTTCTGGTTTCAAGACAGAATTGTTGACATTGCTCCAGGCTGACCACACGAACAACATCGATGGGGATTAGTCCTTGCAGCTCATGGTCCATGATACGCTCATAAACCCACAGACTGGAACAGCCAACGTAGGCTATCATAAAAGGATAAAATGTTGAGAATTGACTTTTATTAGTTTGATTTTTGTGTTTAATTTTTATCAATATATTTAGAAGGAAACTTTCACGAAACAATGATTTACATATTTCTGGAGGTGTCCAACTTCAGATGCTTCAAGCTCTTAAATTTCAGCGGAGCAGTTTTTCAGCGCAGTTGGGTTTTTAACAGCGCATTGTAATCGCAAATCTGCCTTTTATGCTAATTTATTAATTTCAGTAAAGCAGTCTGACGTAATCAGTTTAAAACTAGTGAGCAAACATTTTCATATTTTGAAATTAATTTCTCTTAAATGTTATTTTGTAAATAAATAAGAGATTTTTGCTTAAACAATGATTTTTTTAAAAATGATTAATCAATATTTTTTTTAACGAATGATTAACTAAAATATTTTTTTGCAAATGATTAATTTAGGTAATAATTTAGTTATAAGGATTTTCATTGAACCTTGCTTTATGTCTTCCAAATTTACTAACCTCAAAATCTTTTTCATATCAGTCATTTCTAACTTTTTTAGATAATTTGTTTTGGTTAAAGGTAGAAGTTGATCCTGAAAAAGTCCGATCTGAATCCGAAATATTTCCAAATTGATTACACATTTCTAATCCAAAAGATGAAAATTCAAACTGAAAACATTTTTTTCTGTTTTTTTTATACCTGCTGTGGAAGTTGTGAATGATACGAAAATATGTGTATGTAAAATACAATTACTGTGATCTATTATGCGGATCAGAAAAAAATAAGAAAATACGGTTAAATAATTGTGTTTTACCATCTTTTAAAAATCTTTTTTATCCCTTTATTGTTTAAAGTTATTTTGTGCAATATTTATTTAAACAAAAATATTTTATTTTAAGTGGGGCGCAAGCCAAAGAATTTAAGTTCTCTTGTGGATTTATTATACTCTAAAACAAAATTAACTAAATTTAAAAAAAACATTACATAAGAATGCATGCATTCAGGATATATTAATTTAGAAGTTATATTGTTAAAAGTTGCAATTTGACTTTAAATTCTTCGTTATTGTTTATTCAGCGATAAAGCGATGCTTTTTTTTTGCAACTAATTCAGGAAAAAAAATCTATTTAGAGAAATTGTCCTGATTACTAAAACAGTTTATTAGAAATATAACAAGTTAGAAATGATTGCGATGTTCTGAGAATTAACTCTATTTAATTTCGCATTATGTTGAACATTCGGATTCGTTTTATTTGTCTTTTGCTTAACTAAAAATAAGAAATATGCAATTCAGATATACGTTCCCTAAAAAGCATTACAACATTCTGCATAATCAGAATGGCTGATGATGTATTGTAAGATAAATAGTTAATTTTAGACAATATTTATTTCAAACAGCATCTAAACTAACCATTTTCTGCGTCTTTTCTCTTTAAATAGGAATGAATAATTATCGATTTCTGAATTAGTAATTATTTAATGAAAAGCCTTTGTTTCTTATGTTAATAATAAATAAATATTAATAATTTTTAATTAGTGTATAATTCATAAGTAAGTATTAAACACTGGTATATTTTGTTACTCGCTGATGCTTTAAAGTAATTTTATGCCGAAGAGATGGCATAAATAATTTATTATTATGAAGCGGTATGTATTTCAAGATTTGCTTATGTAATTATAATATCTAATCACAGTATTTAGGGCTGTAATTTTTTTTAATGCAGTAAAGCACCGTTTATACGTTTCTCATTTATACATCATTCGTTACATTTATAAGTCGTTTCATCACAATCCCGATTCATTCGTATTCATTGTAATGATAAACTACTTCGTTTCGATTTTACGTCTTTTCATTTATACGTCGTTTTACGTCAGTCCCTTGAAAGGCGTATAAACGGTGCTTTACTGTAATTAGTTTTTGTGCCATTATTTTCAAAAATTTGGACATTATTAAACTTTACGAAATCTTTACATTTGGATTTTGTTATTCAGTAAAAAATAATTTTAAAAAACACTACATTTCTTTCTATGTATCTGCTGTTTTGAAAAAAAAAAGTATTTCTTCCGCATAGCAAAAAATTGAGATGACCACTCACCCGGAACACAGAGGCCCCCGAAGAACGTCTTTCCAATAGAAGCTCTGAAATCTGCCGGATGTATGCTGGGAGGGTCCTGCACGCTGCTGCACTCGAACCTCTGATGGTCCAGAACGAAAGAGCGACATTCGGACAATGCCTGACATCGCCGGACGCACTCGGCTGTGATACCTGGCGTCGAACTGTCACCCCGGTACAGGAGAGTAGATGTCACCCCAAAGGGTTCGTAGCCTGTCAGTTTCTCGAAAATGAGGCGTTCGGTTGGAGAACACTCTGGTCCTGGAAATAAAAGCACTTGTTACGGCAAAAGCTTTAAAATGTAGGGTTGTTGATAGACAACATATTTGATGGGCAGTTCAAGTTTCTGACATAATAAACTTCAGTTTTGTGAAGTGCGGAAATCCTTATTTTCTTTACCGAAATCGTGAATCCAACGAAAAAAATTATTAGTTTACTGCTAAATGTATGCTGTGGATATATTATTTATTAACTTTAAACACATGATTAAATAATTCAGGCGAGACGGGTTCTTAATCCAAATTTTGTATTAGACTTGCGTGGAAGAACCATATTGTTTGGTGCGACAGTTTTTAATTCTTCATATCAGGATCTGAGTTTTTCGTTCTGATGCTAGTAGGAAGATAAAAAAAATCTTAATTGAAAATTTATATTAAAATTTCATAAATTTTCTGAGTGAAAATGAAAGAAAGTAAAGCCCTTGAAACATGACATGTATCAAATATACGAGCATGCAAACAAACAACAAGAAAAAATCTATAGCAAATTTAAAAAATTAAAAAAAAAGGTTTTTTTTCACAAAGTAAGTAAAATTTAAAACTAGAAAAAGAAAATAAATTTTAATTAGCATACAATAAAATTAAAGTAAAATAACAAAAGAACTTTTTAAGAAGAAAGAAATAAAGTTAGAAAAAATTACGCCAATGTTTAAGAAGCGCGCAATTGCAGCAGCTAAACAAAAAGCAAAGAACAGTAGACAGATAAACATATAGCCAAAAGTAAAAAATGAAGGAAATAAAAGCAATCCTAGAGTAATTTGAAGGTAACTAAAAGCAGAAAACAAAACAAGGAATCTATTCAAGTTCACTTTCTCAAGGGCTAAGAACTTTTCGAAATGGATTCCAAGGAATGTTTGGGAAATTTTCTATAAGAAGCAAGCCATTAAGCTGAAACAAAGCTTCTCTTAGCCCGAATTCCCAAAACACAGAATCCCAGGAGGCAAATCACAAGATCAAACAACAAACGAACAAGGAAATAACAACAAAAAACATCAAAAACGCTAATAAGAAATCAAAATATTAGCCATCAAGCTTAATTAATAAGCTTTCATAAAATAAATCAAAAGAACTTACCCCATGATGAAGATATACGAGTACATAATATACGAGTTTCATTGACGTGTTATTTTATTAGTTTTTATATGTTTCGTTACCATCGGAGAATTTTCAAACTAGGAAATGACTTCCTTCGAATCAGTTAGACCAGTGGTCTGCAAACTCATTAGTCAAAAGAGCCAAAGATCAGCAATACAACGATCAAGATTTCTTTAGAGAGCCAAATTTCTTTTCAAGAACCATTTTTTATGAGTCGGTTTAAACTAGCTACTAACATTAAATAAAACCAGATATTATAATAATCGTGGGAAGTCGAAATCGATTCGTGACAGAGCCACATTCAAGTGCCAAAAGAGCCGCGGTTTGTCGACCACTGGGTTAGACATATTGAAAAACACTTTAGTTTCTAGAAAAATTCACTACAATACCAAAAGACGACAAAAGCCTGATTTTTCTGACAACTTTTTTCTTGAATTTAGCATTCTATAGTAAAGCATAGCCTTTCAAAGTATAATTCCATTTTTAAATATCCTAAAATTCCACATACCGACAACAGTCCTCTAATATGAGATTTACTACGTTTTAGTTTCATTTATACGCTTGTTTAACTAGAAACTTATTTTTTAAAAAAATGACGGGAGGCTGTCTTTTCAAACAGCCGCTGATGTTAAAGGCATAAGACTACTTTACTCGCGTGACTCTTTTGTTTCTAGAAGTTTCTAGGAAGTTTTTTTTGTAACTTCTGTTGTTACCCTTTATTTCTAAAATAAGACATTAGCTATGTTTTTAACATATGTAGTTACCGAGACATGGAGGATCTCCCATACCAAGTTTTGTGGCGTTTTGGCGTGTGAATCAATTTCCTTCCTGAGACCCCAATGGGAGGAACGTAGTCTTACGTTAAAAAAAATTATGAGCTTCTTCCGTCGGTCCGCATGAAATATTCCTTTTAAAGAAAAACAGCTTCTTTCTTTCTGTTTTCCCAAATACTATATTTAATTTTATTTCATATAACAGCGTTGCAGTATGTGTTCATGTGATTTTTGTCTCTTAAATTATTCGTTATTAATGATTACAGCTTTCAGTGCCGAAAATTTCTGAAATGGTAGGCACGAGTTCGTCACGTATGCGAACGCGGATTGATGTCCGAGATTTCGGTAGATTACCATAGCATGTTTGTTGTCAACACACATTTAATTCAATCGATCAACAATGTAGAGCCTGGTTGATGATTTCTTGTTTGATGATGAGGAACTGTTGATTTCCTTTCTATATAGAGACTCAAGATCTTAAACTTGAAAAAAATTCACATTTCCACGTGATAGTTAAAGGATTGGTTGGTTGGTTGGTTGGTTGGTTGTTCGATTTTAATGGTGCAAAAGCCAAGTTTGGCCATGCTACGCCGCCGATATCACAGTGCGTAATAAATAAAGCGAGTTTTAGATGCTATATTGTTGATAATAGAAATTTTTAAAATAAATAAAAATAAAACTCTTTCATTTCGTAACATTTCCTGAATCTCCATACAATATGCTGTTATACTTTAATGATTAGTTGCTTGAGCTTAAGATTCCATAAAACAACTCAAACTCAGTTAAAAGAAGTAAATGCTATCCCTACATTTAAAAGAAAGTTGCGTAGATAAACTATTTCATTTTTTACTTCATTTTATTTTGTGGTATGACTTACTGTTATCAAAAATCACTCGGCCTTGCCTACTTTTATAAAATCAATTATTAGACATGGATTTATTTTTTGTTAATTTTTTGCGTTCTATTTGTCATTGAAAACGCCCGCCATAATTAAATCCATTCCTGTAAATTAGGGAACATAGGTCATTACAATAGATGCAAACCAGTTAAAATTCTGCTTCCGCGGTCGGAAGTCGAGTTCTACGTGACTACATGAACATCCTGTTTGAACCGCGCGTAAACAAAAGCCATGCAGGCTAACAAAAACCAACGTGTACTTACTACAACGATAACAGGCGAATAATTTAATTTCGTTGCACGTTACATTTGATATTTTTTTGTAATTTTTAATTACTTGCAACTGTTTTTATTCAATGAAATTTTCTTAGTTTTTTACTAACTGAATTCCTAACGATTTAAAGTAAACAGATATGCACACATTCGTTTCCATCCATTTGTAACAGTTTAGAAGTGCTAATACTCAATTCGAGACATGTGACAGTTTCATCTTTGCTTGTAAATGTTTTTGGTGTTGTATGGAATACTTCTGTACTTCCGGATTCTTGTTGCTTCTATTTACTTCTTCTGCATTTCAGGCATGGAAATATAACAAAGTAGTTTTTTTTAGTTTTTCAAAGAACCTGACAAATGATATAAATTTTAATTAGAACTTAAAATAACATTTTTGTTTTCTTTCTCAAAATTAAATTCAAGAAATGAATGCCATTTCTGTAGTTTCTAATTTATATTAAGATAGTTTTTGTACTAATTTGGCTTAAAGTAATTTCTTTGCCAAACTTTTTACTTTCTCATATGAGAAGTATAGGGGGGAAAATGAACATTGAAATCGTCAAAAATTTCGACCTCAAAATTTTGATAAAATCTTCAATTCTTTTTATCTCCTTGAGTCCTATAAAACCATTTTTTGGAATTAGGAGCAATGACAATTTAGGGGAAAAAAGCAACAAGCTAGATGGATGAAATCTGGCACATGTTTTTATTACTTGAAAGTATTGTACTGGATCAATTTTGGAACCAATTTCATCAAAGGACTGAGTATTTTTCTGTCTATTTGTGCCTATGCGGACGCTGTAACTCAGAAACACAACAAGCTACATAAGAGAAGTTTAATTTATGATCTTTACATGAAAATTGTAAATTTGTGTCTAATTGGCGTCACGTGGCGGTTAACGTGTTAATCGCCACGTGAAGCAAGTGTGTCTCACATGTACTGTATTTGATCGGGCCGTGCGAATCACGCATGTTTCAATTGAAATCTTTTGCTTTTTTATCCGTAACTCAGAGACGATCCACACTGGTCATATAAATACAGGGTGTTTCAAAAATATCTGGAAAAAATGAAAGGGTAGGTCAAGCATACGATAAGCATACAAATCACCTAGGAACATGGGTGCGCAAACGCCATCTAGTGGCAGCAGATGGCATTTAAAATGAAACAGCGCTGGCCAAAATGCCTTCAATGCCCTATCTTTTTGAATCTTAAAGGTATCGAACTGGAATTTTTATATAAGTTGCCTTTTATGTCTGGCTCTGAAGTTGTGAAAGAAAAATTAGGCTACCTTCGGTGAATGCGCAGTAAAAATGATTTATTACAAATGCTCATACCTTCTCTAATATTCAGAGTATTTACTTCAAATTTTTAGACAATGATACTAAAGCATATTGTCACGTATTCTGTAATTTTCATACAATTTGGTTAAAAACACTGCAAGTTAATAGCAAAAAACATGCGAAAAAATTGGTATTTTTTAAAGAAACTTTTATATCTTCCCGAATCTTCCAGCTATTTTTACGATCATGCATGTAAATATTGCACGTAACACACAAAATAATTGACGAAAGTCGCAAACCATTATCAGATTTCTATGAAATGGGATGAGCTAAAATCCCTTTTAAACGTCATCAATTTCTGGTCGGTCCCCAAAATGCCCTCGAGACCGAATCTTCAATGTAAATTGTGAGTTAAAAAATATTCTTTATATGGTCGAAGTTTGAGGAGATATTTGAAAAAATGTGAAAATTTCAAAAAGTGTTGGCAATTGCGGCAAGCGCTGCATTATTTAAAATGCTTGCTGCTGCCTCTGGATGACGTTTGCGCACCCTAGGTGATTTTGGATGCTTATCATATGCCTGATCTACCCTTTCATTTTTGCCAGATATTTTTGAAGTATCCTGTACAGTATGACAGGTAAAGCGTGGCCTACCAAACAAAATAAGCTAGTTGGCCCACGAAAGGCCGCCAGTTATGATCTAGGAGGCCGAGTGAAACAAACTTGCCTCGTTCGCTTGACTACGTTCAAAAACGTTATTTTTGATAGTTTTTGTCAAAAATAATTATGTCAGTATGGTGTTAAATCCGCCAAAGTGACTGCTAGTTTGTCTATTCATGTGTATGAGAAGACGACAACTCAAAAACACTACAAGGAAGACGAATGAAATTTGGTGTGTGGTCTTGACACCAAAATTTCATATCTATACCAAATTTGCGACCCAAATGTTTGGCAGGGAAAAGTCCGATATTCTCTCCACTATAGTCCGAAACTAAACATGAAAAACGCCGAATTGTGTCATGTATGCGAGAAGGTCGAGACTAATACACTCTTGATGGTTACCTCCACAATAAATACCCAACTGATGATTTCAAAATTATCCTTAAACTTCCCAATTCCCCATAAAGTCTTTTTTGAAGCTCTATTTATCGGAAAATTTGCTTTATCCGTAAAGCTCAATGAAGACGATTCAAGTGACGTCATATGATAAACGAAGCTGCACATATCATCTAAAATTTAACTGTTCGTTGTCTGACTTTGTGGTGTGACGTCAGGTCCTTTCATTCTTGGAAGATGTGCTATAGGTTCCAAAATTAAATTGTCAAGGCGCATTTTTCGTGTATCACGTGAGCAAGAATTAATTCCATTTGACCTACAGAATTCAACAGATATCCATATTTCATGTTTTCGTTTTCTACTTACGTGATGGTTCTTGGGGCTGATATGGCGGTCTCGTCTTTAGTGTTGTTTCTTTTTCTTGGAACTGTGGCTGGGTGTTGCTGGATATGCTCTGAGTCGGTACCGATACAGACGAAGTCACTGTTAGTTCTGGTATTGTCGTGTCGGTTGGTAAGGAGTCGCTGGTGCTGGCTTGTGGACACATGCGTTCGTAGTAGATGATACCAGGACGTCGCTGGATTGCAGCAGATCCTCCACTGGCTTTATCGTCCCCGCTCAGAAAGCATTGTAAGGCACTGGAGTAGTAGGAGAAAGATCGACAAGAAAATTTGCTCAGTTCGTTGCACAAATCCCTGCAGGATTCTAATGTTGAAACACCTTCGGTTTGTATTATGTTCGCATAAGTTGGATAAGCATCTTCGGTTTCGACGTAAGGACAGGATGTATCCACTGTAAAACGAAGAAAAAAATCTATCAATGTACTCAATTCATCTCAAATAAATAAAACGAAAGTATGTATTCGACTGATCTCGATTCTACAGTTTACATTGCATTAGAAGATTCATCGAATAAGTTTGTAAACCTAACATCCTGTAATTTAATAACTTTGTATGATATTAGCAATATTTTATATATAAGAGAAATATCTTTTAGGTGGCCCTAAAATGCAGCATGATCTTGGCTATTCATTTAAATTTCTTTTACATTTTATCGATTAAATTTAAATTAAGAAGAAAATCATTTTTCGTGGTTGATATCACATACCATAATTAGATTCTTACTTGTAAGAATAATCTGACCGCAAAATTTTTAAAGAGCCAAACAGTTTTAGAGAAGAACTTACTTAAAAAATTAAAAATCTTTAAATCGAAAATTATATGGCGAAAAGAAAAGCAAATGTAAACTTGCCAGGTAAACAGCTGTTTTCTAAATAGCTGACTCTGGCATCTTCGCTTCTGTAATATTTCATCGGCTCCGTTCTTCTGTCTGCTGGAGACAGCTTGCATTCGCCACTTTCTTCGTTATAACGCGCAGACCTACAGACGAACTCCCGCTCCGAAAGACAAAGCTGTATACAACTGGTTCTCGTCTCAACTTTACTAATGGTCTTCTGGTAAAGACTGTCCGACAATTCATATCCCAGAGCACGTTCGAACGCCCAAGCCTTGTCTGAACATGCTTGGGCTTCTGGACCTGTGGAATGATTTTTAAAGGTGAACAACAGAAGCTAAAATACTACATGATACATAGATGAGAAATTTTAAGCACATGAATTTTAATCTGAATACAATAATAATTTTATCCGAAAACTAATTCTAGCAATTTCTGATCAGTCTTGAAAGGCACAAGGCGCTCAACTTGAGACGAAAGGCTTGAATTTCATAAAATTTTGATACTCAGAATCGAATTTTGCAAATCCAGTTACTGTTCAAACTGTTCTAAATCGAATTCTGTTTCAAACTGCTCATGATATTTTTGATTTTATTACAATCAGAAAAAGAACTACTGTTTGAGAAATATCAGAAAAAATCCTATAAAATTTAATGGACGGGTAGCGAAGAATAGATGTTATTAATGTTTGGATAATTTGATAGTTTTACCTAATTTATACTAATAATTTCTTGCATATTCTTTTAGCTCTTGGAAAGATAACTAATATTCAAATTCTGATGGAAAGAATTCTACATGTATAAACTTCATGAATAAATGAAGAATTCTGACTAAAAATATTGAATTCACTCAAGGAGAATTTTTTTTGGCTTGTTTGATGGTTGCATGCATGTAGGCTTCTAAATTTCCATACATGCATTTTCCAAAATACTGAAATTGAATGGAAACACAAGATATGTATCTCTATTGTCGACCCTGACCAAATATGTATAGTTATTGCTTATAGGATCTGTTTATTAATTATAGTTACCAAAAGACTGTTTTACGAATTGTGATAAAAGTTATAAATGATATAGAATCTCAAATATCTCTACGCTTAATGAATAAAAAAATTTATGAAATAGGTTTTTTCGGGAGGACGCTGATTATCTGTTTCTTGTTGACTATAGCTACCTCTGTTTTTCCTTGACTACCAGTGTTCTTGACACTTTTACTCAATTTGGAGTTAATAATTATTTACATCGAATAGATTAGCATTAGTAATAAAATTACGTTAACTGACAAAAAAATTGATTCATTTCAACTCAATTGGAAAGCTCATCAGAGTTTAGCAGAATTTAAGCAAGCTGTGAAAAATAATTAAAAAGATTCTGACAAAATAATGTAGAGAAGTAGTAAGAGCAGCATTATTCGCAGAAAAAATATATTATGCTATACATAAAATAGTTTCTTCGTACCATTGCATCTTATAATTTTTACCTTTATAGTGGATAATTAGTTACTGATTATTTATTTATTTAAGTTGTATTTAAAATGTATATTTACAATCAAGCCAGAAAAACTTACCTTGTAAACAGATTTTCTCAAAGTAACTTTCTCCATCTCTTGCTATGAGCTCTTGAGTTCTACCGTTGGAATTCCTGTCCAATCGGTCACATCGCATGTTATGGTAATGATCGCTGAAAGCCGGACATTCCGTGCCATCTTCCAGACAGATCTGAGCACATTCCAAGGTGTTTCCCAGGGCTCCAGATTTGCTAACTTTCATCATCGTGCTTTGAGCCGACCGCAGTAGAACTCCTGTCATCTTTTCAAAAGTCATCACACCATTGTCACATTGTTCTGAAACAAATGAAAGTGCCAAGGAAATCATATCTCAAACCTCAAGAAAAAAAATTATTTATGTAAAATAAGAAAGAATTTTTACATAGATATTCCAAAGTTGAGGAGGGACATCATAATAAAGAAGAACTATAGTTATCAATATGCATAAGAACAACATTCAATACCTTGACTACTAAAACTTCTTTTACAGAAGTTCAATTTCAGCGAATTTTTTCGAGGTTATACTTCAAATCATACATGTTACCGTTTTGTAGATTTTTATTTAACTATTTTGATGTTTGGGCGGTTGACTACTAATAAATAACATCCTGATCTTGTTAAAATCTTTAAAGGATTTTTAACAAGAAATCGAAGAAGGAATTCATTAACTTTATAGTAATCCGTTTTGTTCTGTAAGCTTATCTTTGTTTTAAGCACATAATACCAGCAAGATTATTCGGGGATTGTTTTTATCTGAAATAAAGCACATACTTGTGAGCTAAATAAAATGCTTTAAAATATATAGCTTCTGGATTTTAAATATTAAAAAAGAAAAAAAAATGGTTTGGAATCTAACAGAAATTATGAGTGCTTAATACTGAAATCTATGAACGAATAACTCGTTTTATTCAGAAGAAACTTTTAAATTAATAAATTACTCATATTATTGGGTAGTGTAAGCTCATAAAAATGTTAAATTGATACATAATTTTTGGCAGAGAAACAAAAATATTTAGAAACCGTGAAATTCTTATTGACAGAATAAAGATTTTTCGCTATTTTCAAAATGAAAAAAAGAGAAAGAAACCTAACATTTAAATGAAATGAAAAAAATAAGGCCAATGTGCAAATCGCCAAAAGTAAGGCAATTTCGAATATTCTCATAATTTGCAATTCAGTTTTTTTTTACTGAGAACTTTGGTGTTTTTTTATAATCATCTAAAACATTAAGGAATATTTAACCCTAAGTTGAATATAAAAAGCAGAAATAAAATTTGACAGTATAAGCTGTTTATTTAAAAGTAAAGTGAATGTGTATTTACATTAAACACAAACAATAGTTAGAAACATTTATTCTATTATTTCTTTAAAACAACAATACTCGTATGATGAGAATTCGCTTCTTTATTTTTTAATTAATTTTTATCAATTTTTTTAAAAAATGAAATCTAGGAAATCTTTTTTTTCGTATGAGATAGTTCTTCTGTGTGGATAGGCAGTTTTTTTATGAGTTCGGAACAACCTGTGACGTTTAATTTAAACTTGGGTCTGTCCCGGATCTTCAGGGGTATCTGGTCACTTGAATAAAACAAAAGCATTAATTCTTACATTACCAATAACTGATTTATGTTATTGTGTATTGAATTGAAAATTTAACTTCTCATTAAAATGCAATAAAAAATTCGCTTAATTAGACGCAAGGTTAACTATAAGCACTAAAATCCGCAGACGCAAAATACTAAAAATCTTGAGAATTTTATCTACGACGGTATGAATGTAACTAATTCCATTTAACCTACTTTTACTTTCCCGTAAACGAAATATACAAAGAGAAAGTATTGTAATCGTCAAAAAATTCGAACTCGAGATTTTGACGAATCTCCACGTTTTAGACCTTCCTGAGTCCGAAAAACACAATTTTCGAATTATGTCTGTGTGTCTGTCTGTGAACACGATAACTCAAAAACTATTACAGCTAGAGTGATGAAATTTGGTATGTGACCTTTACACATAATTTGTAAGTTTCTATCAAATTTTGGACAAAATCCGTCTGAGGGAAGCCTGTCTGTCCGTGTTCATGTAAACACGATAACTTAAAAACCTAAATAGCTAGATGGATAGAATTTGGTACACAGTTTATCATCAGAAATGTAGGTCCGTATAAAAATTTGGGCCAAATCCGTCAAAGGGTTGACTGTCTGTCGGTCTGTATAATCGCATACTTGCTAATACGATAACTTCTTAACTTTATGGCTTAAATAAATAAAACTTGATATGTGGTATTCTGATCTTAATTGTAGATCTGTACCCAATTTTCGTTTCAATTGGTTGAAAAAAAGCTATTCAAATCGCCTATTCATTTTTTCTCATCACACAAGGACGCAAGGCCATTATTGCTTATTGGCGAGTTCAACTTCCGTTTCTACCCCCGCCTTTCGCCTTTGGCGCCTCGTGCCGTTCTTGGCGTAGAGCAGATTGATACGAGAAAGTTTAGGGGAGGCCACTCCCGCTGGTTATATCTGGTGTTCCATCATGGGTTTTCAGTGAATCTATAATCACCGTCGCTTGATTGTTTCGGTGAAGGTAATAATATAACAACTTTGGAGGAAACGAAATACGTCATACGAAAATCAATCATCAAAGGGGTGTCTTTTTCAAATTCATCGCTTTTAGCAAAATTTGGAAGTTTAATTTCTTTTGGACTCGCTTACCAAAGAAACATTTCAGTTCTCCGTACACTGCACCAGGATGGGTTGGTAGTTTCACATCTTTTCCCCAGGTAACGCTGCTGTCTCCACTCAACTGACAGCGATTGTCTACATAGCTGTAAGACCAGCAATTGAAAGCCGTCTCAGCGTCACACTGATCCATGCAGTCTGTTGCAGTTGCAGCGAACTGCAGATAGTCCGGAGTGAGGAGGGTGACATCCGATCTTGTTTCGTATCGACAGCTTGCAGGTGCTGAAATAGTGATCGAATGAATAACAAGTAATATCAAACAAAAAAGTTTATGAAAGGGGAGATAATAAATACAGTGTTCATACACATGTGTGCTTGAGATGGTAGTTTAGTTTAGGCAAAACAGTTTTCGAATTTGGAAATATAATGTTAAAAGATTGATTCTAGGAAACAGTTGAGTTTATTACGTACTTGACGTAATTTGAGTTTGGAAGGAGTCCGGCGTTGTTAAGAAAGCGCATGGAAAAATATAAAAGATTTTGGACAACTTTGGCAGGGTCAATTTAAATCTTAGAAATATGCTTTATCTATCTACGTGATTTGTTCAAGATATGAATAAATTTAAATTGGTTTTACAAGTGCAAATTATTTTTCTTTTCATAGCCAAATTAATTTCCAATTTTTTAGTTGTAAGCGTTTTTATACATATTTTCTGGTAAAATATGTATAAAAACGTTTCGTGATATCGTTATTTATAAAGTAAACATAATAAGATTTTCCTAATTACGAATTTATTTAGATTAAGAACTTATACATAATAATTTTAATTATATAAATATATTATGAACCATAATTATAAAAACTGCTACGCTTAATAGACATCTAATAGCTTACGTGGAGGAGCACATTGATTTTCTAGGTAATTCCTTCCTGATCCTGGAGCTACTCGAAAAGCATTAGGTTTGGTGCGCCGTGTTTCTCGACTCATTCGACAGGCGTGTTGAATCTCGTCGTAATCCGCTGACCTGCACTTGAATCTTTCCTCCGTTATGCAAAGCTTTTCGCAATCTTCCTTCGTTCGAACGTTTCTTGCCTCTTTGTCCACATGACCTTCCAGATAAGCATCGTGGACCCTGTCAAATACCCAGAGTCGATCTCGGCAGGCGGAATCGAATGCTTGCTTGGAAACTAAAAGAATCAGAAAGGATAAAGAAAGGTTTAAAATTAATCAGAAGTTATTTGACCTAGAACAGGTTTTACATATGGGTCAGTTGGTTGGAAACATTATTAGAAAAACCGGATTAAATTTTCAACTATTCAGTCATGTGAATGCTTTTAGTGTTGTTATTAAATAAATGCCAGAAGCTATTTCAATTTCGAAAACATATGGATAAATTGAGTAATGTTTAATAATTAATTCAAAATGTAGCTTTAATGCTTGTTATTTATATTATTCTAATGATTTAGTTTGAATGACTATAAAAATTGAGTTCTTAAGCGTTATTAAGATTTCAGTCAGCAATATATTACTCATTATTATTGTTAGTGGTTTCGCTAATCTGCAGATTTTGAATTTGTTAAATATCCTTGAAAAATAACGAAAACAATTTAATTATAGAATAAAATCTTCTGCCTTTATTCCAAATCATTTAATTAAATTCAGTACCCTGTTTCTTCATTAACAACTCAGTAACTACAAATTCAGAATTACACTGTGATACACCAAAGCCGACGGTTGCAAGGATTGTATTGTTGTGAATTTTTTGCAACTCTCATCAGTTTCCCCTTATTAATAAATAATTCAGTTCCATTAGGTATCAAAATTCAAAGAATTTTGACTAGGTGAAAAGTCATGTTTCAGAAGGCGTTCTGAATTTTTTTTAGCTGTTTTTAGCAAGACAGAAATCTGGAGCAACTTTAAAAATCAATAATTCCCGAACGAATAAAGACAGAAAGATACCGTATGCACACAAAGGATGGAAACTAATTCAGATTTTTTTGTGTCGCGAAACAAGAATTTATTGGCAGCATAGTTTCAAGTTATGCTACCAGATGGTTTTGCAGTTGTCAGAGTTATGAGTTACAAAGGATAGTCAATAATTGGACTAATGATGTGTGCTCCTCCATTGAGGGACAAAGCTTTCAAATGAAGAACCACTCTTTTTCACAGCATTAAACACAATTTCAAGTGTTAAGTATTTTATCGTCCATTCAAGCGCAGACCTATATGGTGAGACCTATCATCAAACCTAACAGATGGGATAGATTCACAACATTAGCTCTTTGCACCCCGAAAGATAATAAGATGCATAATTATATACGTGTGAGTGTAAGGATTGATTTAGGGCTTTAGGAAGCTGAAAAATATTGTTAATTTGTTTCAATTCCTATAAATTAATCTGTGTGTCTTTGCTATTATATGTTTTAATAATAAGTGCTATCCAAGAAGAATGTGTAAAAGATGCATCATTCAGAATGTCGAGTCGGACTCGATATAAGACTGCAAAGGGTTAAGCATTTACATTGCTCATATTCTGTGATGCCATTAGAAATGAAGATTATGAAATAAAAATTAATGCTATGAAGATTATGATTGCTAGTCTGGCAGCTATGCTTTTTGATGGAAGATGGTACAATGAATACTTATTATTTGTTATTCCGATTTATGCCTTATCCTATCTAATGCATCGCTCAGACAACTGCATAAACTTCTGGTGGCTTAAGTTCTAACTGTCTGGTGATTTAACTGTGCTACTAATAAATTCTGGTTTCGTGACACACAAACACATAAAAAAATCCAGCTTCTTTTATATCCTTTCTGTACAAACGGTATTCTTCTATCTTAATTCGTTTGAGCTTTATTGATTTTTAAATTTTACAGAGACTTTTGAATCACCCTGTTCATTCAAGAATTTGTTCTAATTCTTTTTTTATAAAAATTTATATGAATTTGATCTCTTTTACTGAAGAACGGCTTTGTAAATTTCTTCAAAGTCTGTATAGAATCCATCATGATGAACCCACCTCCCCTAAAGCATATCTTTTCGAAGAAGTTGACTGCTTTGCTGGGGACGATGTCATCTCCTCGACCAACAGAGTTCACATTGTAGGAAATGCAGGAGGAAGAGGTGTAGTTGAGGGAGAACGAGAGGCATGCAGCCTGCTGCTTGCACAGGTTGATACAGTCACGCGTGATTGCTTGGCCCGGTTGTTGAAGCATGGATTTGTAGGACACGACACCACTGAAGCTCATGGAGACCATCTTTTCGAAGGTTTCGATCCCTCCGAAGCAGTCTTGAGCTGGAACAAATGAAACATGGGTTTATTTTTCGTTAATTTAACAGAGTTATAAAACAGGGAACCATCCATAAATACACATTTAAAAGCCAATTTCAAGGAATAGAAAAAAATATTGCATTGACTTAAATTTTTCCAAATAGTAGGAGTATGGGAAGTGAATGCGCTCTAATGCTTCTATGAGAGAACATTCTGTTTAAAAATAACTTGGAGACATAAATGTTAGAAGAAGTAATCATTTCATTTTAAATTCTTTCATCTAACTATATGTAAAACGAGCGAGTGATGCCCAATGTAACCATATCTCATCACTTTTTATGCCATATAAACTAAAATAAACTGAAAGCAGATTTGCGTAAGCAGAAATTATATTCCTGCTTTGTAAAAAGCAGCCACTGTGACCAATTTCCCATATGCATCAGTTTCTTTTCTCTTGAATTTTAAGAATTCAGTACAAACTTTAGAGTTATCTCTAATCTACTAAGAATCTAATGAGGGTGTATAATTCCTTCATAACCTTAGCAAATAATTTGTAAAAGTAATCAGAATTCCTTTCGAGACAAATTGCTCAGTATCCTGCTTTTGATTTCAGAACTAAAAGAACAGGAAACCTTCAATTAGATAAGAATTGTTTTTGAATTTAGTCAAGAATGAATTTGCTATTTATTCCTTTTTTTAATAATATTTAATGGTGTTGGTCAGAACGTAATAAGAAATGAGATAAATGATAAATTGTTAATATTTAATATGAATTCAAATCGCTGATTCAGTTTCGCCTTTAATATATCTAAATTTAACAGATTTTCTCATTAATCTTATTACATTATCGTTATAATTTTCACATTATTATTGTTATTTAATTTTAAAAAAGTATAGGTTTAATGAAATGTTACAATAGAAAACATTTAAGAAGTACCTAGAGAGAATTCCACTTGGTAATATAAATAAAAATTTAAAAAGTATAATGGAAATATCTATAAAATGCAAAAGCAAGGTTTTCTGCAGAGAATAAAAGTGACCCAATTAGAATTGTTAATATAGACCAAAAAAAATATTTTTTTTGCTATTTTCCCCCAAAGGCAAAACAATCACTGAATATACACTAAACATAATGCTTTTCGTACTTTTCCAAGGCCGACCATTAAAATGAATCTATTTCATATTCATTTGCACTCAGAATATACCGTCTGCCCCGACAACAATTCGGACCATACCGGATAGGCTTTACCAGAGCTATGCAAATGCTTATTTAATGGTTCGAGAGCAAATATTCCAGTTCCCATTGAATCTACTTAAGTACATTCAGTTTTATTCGAGCTTCGGACAAATGCAGTTTTGTCAAAACCATCGGAAACCGATGAAAATATATGGCGTACACCTTTTTTCATGTCCCCGTCCGGTTCCCGGCCCTAAAAAAATCCAGCCGAAAAGCAATCACACTTTGCGCGCGTGTGATTGAACTGTGGCTTCCGCGTTAGATCGGCAGCCGTTAGTTAGCGCGCCGTAAACAATGGACCGACAGTATTGGAAATAGAAACTGCTGCTCAGCTACCTCTACTCTGCTGTCAAACAAGCCTGAAAAATTAGACGGGATTTCGAAACTTTTCCTCCGGACCTGAATTACACTCTGTAAAAGGCTGTTGCGTGTGGAGAGTTTTGCAATATTCGAGGGTTTTTTTGCATTAAATTTTAGTACAGAGTATCTAGTTTTTTTCAGCTGAAGTTTTTTTAAAAAAAACTGCAAACAATTGAATACCATCAAGGGATATTTGCCCTTCATCATATTATTTTTAATCAAATCGTTTGAAAGTTTTGGCAAAAATTGAGCACACTCGCTTCCTCTAAGCAGGAATTCGAAAACAAAGCAGCTTACTTCGACTTGAACACAGAAAAGAAGAGTCAATTATTCGCGTGAAACACTTGAAGTTCTCCCTGACAATTTAATTTTAAGATACATTGCGCATCATTCAGAAGAAAAATGGGCATGATATCACAAATGGACGCGAGACAGTATGCAGTTACGTCTGCCATGTGATTCTGATGGCATGCAAATTGACTTAATTTGAATTAATTTAAATTTTGTGTTTTGTGCAAAAATTTACAAAAATTGACTTTTTATTTAGAATATTTTTTACCCACGAAATTGTCACACTAGCCAAGAAGCCAAATGATGAGTATTTTGCAGTTTACGTGGTTCTCTTTTTAATTTTAGAATGAAGGGGTTGATTTTTCCAATTGAAGTATTTAAAAGTACTGCATAATAGTGAATGTCATAAATTTATGGTATGAGAACATGTCTTGTTTCCTGCATTTTGCATAAAAATTGATTTCCTCAAATTTCAGACAGAAGGTGTAGTTAAACCATTCAAAAAGATGAACATGGTAGCCAAAAATTCAAAATTAGGCAGACTTGATATAATGTGGCTTAAATGTGCCAGTTTATACAAATATATTCATTATTTCCTTTTTGCATTATTTGAAAGAAATGAATGGAGTTAAAAAAAAATTATTTCATACAACTTCAATCCATTTCGTAATTTTTTCCTTATTTACAAAAATTTTACTCTATTCTTAATAAATATTTTTTCACTTATGAGATTAAAACGAAATTCAAATAACTATGTAAAATTAAGATGCAGTAGAGTCCCTGTAATCCGGACTAGATTAACTCTGTCCGGATCACCGAAAGTCTAGATTAAATGGAATCTACCTTCAAATGCACGTAATACAAGTTTAGATGGGTAAAATTATAAAAATCGATGTTTTTTTCATAAATACATACAGATTTTCCTACAGCTTAATTTTAGTCTCAATACTATTGTGTACGCAGACCTAAGTCTTAAGCCTAAAAACTGATGTGCCATTAATAACACAAATCAACTTTTTTAAAAATCCTGTCCATATAACCGGATGTTCTAATAAGCCGGACACTACTATAAATCTAAATATTACTTTTAATGAAGGAAAGGAAAACCAAGATACTGAGCATGTTTTGGTATTAACTAGAATGACCAGTTCAGAATCAGTCCGGATTGTGAGTGTTTCGGGTTTAACTCATTTTACCGGCTTGCACCAGTTCGGATATGTATCAGTTTTTATTAAATTGTCCCGGATTTTAATTATCAGTGATAAGTTCTTCTTATTATTTTTTTAAAAAAGTAACTAGGTTCTATTTTAAAAAAATTAGCTTCTGAAGAAACTTTCTTCCATACCTCTACTACATACAGAAGATATTCGCTTAATGGTCACATTTATAAAGAACAACAATTTAGTATTATAAGTATTTTGAATATTTTTGAGTTTCGTTATGTGTAGGCTTCGTGCAAACATCAATGCCACTGGTAAAGTGACCAGAAATCTCTGATTAACTTGGACAAGCAAGGTTTTTGACTCTCTGTTCCGGCTTGACTCCACTTCCTTCCCTTCCCGATATCTGAAGCGTCCCTGATTGAAGTTCAGGAAATCTGGTCACGCATAATTAATTTCCTTCAATAATTTATTTCTGAAATAACACTTCTTAAGTTTGTTTTCTTTACGCTTAAATAACACTAATCTGAAAAGAATAGAATTTGCGCGTATAGTTAGCTAAAGAGTTTAGAACATCTATCGCAGCAAATGTTATACTACAAGAATTGTTGACTTACCATCTGCCATGAAAGAGAGAGTGGCGGAAATGGTGACCATTGTCAGCAGGCTGAACCATGGCACATTGGCCATTCCTGAGGTATCGTTCTACGTAAAAAAGACAAATAAATAAAACGTAATTTCAACTGAAACTTGTACGATATCAATAAATAAATTATATCTTAAACAAACCATAACTAATATTAATTTATGAAATCTTTATCTTGACTTTAATATCATTTACACATGAGATACATATTATATGCACTAATGCATGTGAGCTGATAATTTCACCAGCTCAGTGTAGCTCACTACCACTTAAATTATTTTTTCATCTATATTTATTTTTTGTTTGGCAAAATTAACTAATTTTCAATTCTTAATTTGTTCTCATTCCAAGAATTAATTTTCTTTAGAAAGCTCTAATTTTGCGCAAGTTATTCTCAATGCTGGAATATTAATTTGCATAAGTTATTTTATAATTTTACCGGCTGATTTTTATCAGGCACCTCTCAATATTGACTGACAAAATCCATGGTTGTGTTTTCTGTTTCCCTTATTGTTAGCGTTCCTTTTTCTGGAATATTTTGATAATAACTGATGCTGAGTTCACGAAACAATTTAAAATTCTATATCTTCTAAAATAATATAATAAATTTTGCTAATCCAAAATTCCGCATCCGAAATTATTTGTTTTTTCTACAGTTGGGTGTCATTGCCGAACCTTAGAAATTATAGAGCCCTGTTTCGTTATTCATCTGAACTCCTCAAGAATCTCATCTCGCATGTTATAAATTATTAAAGATACTCTAAACTATGATAATGATGCGTCTCGAAATTTTTAAAACCATTTGCCATAGTGTTTCTTCGTAATTTGAAAATTAAAAAATAAATTTTGTTCAATTTAAGGGCGTTGGAGATTTGTAATATGTTTGTGTGCGAGTTACTCTTAGCTGCAGTTCTTCTGAGCCTGAGAAACGAGTAATGCTTAAGTGAATCTGTCAAACACTTGCCATAAAGGGCAAGAACTTTCTACACTTGTTTTTGCCTTTCATACTTTTAAGAAAACTTATCAAATTTTTAATCACTCATTTCATAAGGTTTGTTAACTTTTCAAGTTCTATTCTATCCATTTATTTAATTCATTAAAGATTCACAAATATATATAGGCGTTTTATTTATGTAAAAGTTTAAAATTTTTGTTTTCTGAAATATCTGACCATAATTAATATAAAACAAAATAACTATTAACTACTAATTTAAATAATATATTTCCTAACGCGAAACGTATGTCTAATAGCTATATATCTAATTTTCAAAAATCTGGTTTAGTTGAAATGTTTTGTTAACATTCTTGATAGAATTTTGGTTTAAATTGTAAATTCTTCCTCAAAAAAATAATCTTTTTTACATGAGAACGTGTGTCCCAACCCCGAGAAACTCAGGGATCTGATTCCCCTTCTGTCAGAAGAAGCTTTGACTCTCTGTTTGCTTCTATAGCTTTTCATGGACAGTAAACAGTAGCGGTGATTGGGGCAAAAAAATTATAGATATCTAAAAATACCCCGAAGTATAGGGAGTAGACAACAAAATTTAAAAATTTAGTTACAAAATTAGCTAGATTTTCCGGACATATTTTTTTTATATAATTCCTAGTTTTAGGCAGCTAAAATGAAATGCCGTCACTGATAATAAAAACTCCATATGTTGATCGTACTTGGTGGCGCTTCAGATGCGTAGTGCAATGTTGGTCCCCGGTGTGTAAATCAACTGATAGCTCGCCATCTCTGTGGTTAGTCTCCTAGGGATCAAGCCAGGCAGTCACATTCTTGGGCATGGCGTTAAGGATGGTCATTGTCCCTGTGGTTGATGTATATGGAGCTAATGTACCAAGTACAAAAGCTCCTCCGATCTGGCCGAAGCCGTACGGAATTTTGTACACGTAGCCCACTCAGCACAAATGCAGCCAACTCTTTCTCCAAGCCACTGAAATGTTCGTGTTGGTCTGAGTTTTCACCGCCACTCCACATAACAATTATAATATAGCGAACAAAACAAAAGGAACGCAGGAGAAGCTCCTTTCCAACTTAGGAAGTCAAACGTGAAGACATGAGCTTTTTAAGGTTGTCAATAGCGCCTTTTTTGAAAGGCGAATAAAATACTAAGTCAGAAATATCTTTTTGAAGCCAGCATTTTGGCCAATCGTCTCTTTCTTTCCCCCAAATTTTACATTTTAATAAAATGTGGTCAATGGTCTCAAGTTGTTCACCACATGGACAGCCTCCTTCTTTGCCGTATAGACTCTGATGATGTGCACCAAACACTCCGTGACTTGTCAACACTTGGTTATAGTAGAAGTGACAGTATAGCCTATTGAATTTAACCTCTTTGAAAAATTTCTTAGTCCATGATCCCTTTGCTAGATTATTCCATCTTTCTTGCCATTTCGTAGCAAGTAGTACCTTGTCCCTATACCTAACTTGAGCTTCTGACGGACCAAATTCAGTGTCTATTTTATCTTTGCTTGCGGCAAGCTTAGCAAGTGCATCTGCTCTCTCATTTCCTACAGTTCCATTGTGAGCCCTGACCCACTGCAATTGGATTTTGGTTAACTTTAATTTCTTCTTAATTTCAATTATAATCCTCCTTTTCCCCTCAGTTGATTCAATAGCCATTAGGGTTAATCTTGAGTCAGTAATAACTTTAGAGTTTCGAATATTCTTATCTATACAGAAGTCAATTACATTATTAATTGCCATTACTTCGGCTATGAAAACTGTATTTTTGTTTCCCAATCTTATTAAGCAAGAATCTGTTTCTGTTCCATTATAATAATGTACATATGCCGCGCCCACTTGATTATTGATCTTCGATCCATAAATAAAAAAAATATTAAAACTGTATACCTGAATCATAAAGTTCGACCATATATTCCGACACTTCTCTGATGCTTCGAATGTCAAGAATTTGGGTATTCAAAAACCTCCTGTGGTTGATTATGAACTTACAGGTCCCGGCTGCATAATACCAATCTTTACAGGAATAGGGACAATGGAGAAATTTCGAGCGTGCTGATTGGTTGTTTCAGCAACGTCGCATATGATGTCATAAACTTACTGTCTAGTTACCTTATAGTGGTGATTAAAGTACATTTAAAGTTTATCCTCTGATGAATATGAATTAACACCTAAAAATACGATTTTTAAACGAATTGTACTAACCAAAATACCTATGTTATTTCCAATGAATTTCAATCTTTCTACAACAAATTTGAGCTTGACAGAATGGCTTGAAATATTGAGTGTGAAACAAAATAAATAGGGGCGCCATCTCTGAGCAAAATATGATAACTGCTATTTTTAATTAATTATCTAAAATTTTCTTTTTAAATTAAAATGTAGTCTTTCATTCGAATTTAAATTGAAAGCCATTAATTTTCAATGTGAATATTTTGCACTGTCAATTATTTAATAATTTCTGACTTTTCAATTTTTCAAACTTTTTTTTCCTATTTCTTCCTGATATTACAATTTAAGTAATAAGAAAGATAAATAATAACAAGTAATAATCTGACGTCATACGTGACGTTGCTGCAACAACCAATCAGAATGCTTGAAATTTCTCCATTGTCCCTATTCCTGTAAAGGTTGGTATTATGCGTCCCGGCTAGCACTAAAATAAGCGCCGAGGTTGGAAATATCCTGAGCCGATGGCTGCCTTCCTTTATTGGGCTATATGGTGGGTGGCGCCGTCGGGGACCGAATTACTAATATATCTCTTATACCGTTGAACCTCACAAAATTTGAACTCTTGTCGAAGCGTCATATCTGAAGAAAAATTGAAAAAAATCGCCCTTAAATGAAATTCTAGAAGGTCTTTTTGAACAAAGTATAATACAAATTCGATAGATATCGTTTTAAAGAAAGTTTCAGATTCTATATCAACAAAACAGATTATTCTTTCTTTCAGTGGCACACAGTTACCCAACAATATTAAAGCTATATACCTGAATCATAAAGTTCGACCATATATTCTGACACTTCTCTGATGCTTCAAATGTCAAGAATTTGGGTATTCAAAAACCTCCTGTCATGGTAAAGAAACCTGTTGTCGATATTCATCTCTTGACCCTCAAAAAAAGATATTTGTTAGAACCTAAATGTACGAGCTGCCATCAATTACATACTTTTTATTCACGTTCTTGACGTCAGCGGCAAATTGAAAAGCAAATCCAGCGTATACAGACTTAAAGAAATATCTCGTATATTGAAGCAAAGTAATTAATTGAGCAGCAAAACCTTCCTACCTACGCTTAGGTTGCTAAGCCTTCAAACCAAAGATGAAACTCAGACAGACGAAAATCATACTAACACCCATGATAAATTACTTACATTACTGAAAGCTGCAACCTTTCAGCGACAGTGTTTTAAGAATGCTTTTGTTATGCATTCTGTATCCCCAGGCGTTGCAAATGATACTTCTCTTAGTCTTTCAAAATTATTCTAATGCTGATAATATGATAGATATTCCAGATGTAAATCAATTGATAAAATCTTTGATAGATACTACAATCAACGTTCTTTTAATCTCCTCTGATAAGACGCATAGCTAAAATAAATCCAGAAAATCTTTCGACAACTTTTCCCCATTATGTTTCTAGCTCTGCTACAAAGTCGATCAATGAAACAGATGTCATACAGACAGTGGCGGACTGGGTCTGAAAATAGTGATTGCAATAAGTCGATAGGGACCCTATCACATCTACAAAGCCATCTTACATTATATTTTTTAATTTTATTTCTTACAAATATAATAAATGAAATTATTAATAAATAATAATATAATAAATTACTTATTATATTATTATTTATTAATAAAAAATAATAACTAATTATAATAATAATTTAATGTAATCTCTTCTTAGTCTAAAAATGTGTTATATTTATTACCAATTACAGTATTAAACGTATTATATATATTATTAGAAGTAAGAAATACCAAATATAAATACAGTTTTACGATTGAATATTAAATAAGTTTAGTGGTTGTATAGAATACTATAATTTTGGGACTATATTGTAGTTTTAAGAATTTTTTTATCCAAACTGAAAATAAAGTGCAAATTATTTACTAATTTCAATTTTTTAATAAATATTTCTTACTGTCAAAGATTAACAACTCAAAAGTACAGAGGAATAACTTGTGGCCTCTTCATTAAAGGTAAGTCGGTAAACTTTTGAGTTCACTAGATGACTGTGAAAATTTATCAATAATTACTCTGCATCCAAATAATCCATCAATCCCATTTGAATAGAGAGCAAAATATAGGTTTCCAAGTTTTCCTCAGACAATGATTCTCTTAATATGGTCTTGATCTTTAGCGTCGAAATTTCACTAATATCATTACATTATTCCTCTCTCAAAAATGGATTTCAAACTCCTTAAAAACAAAGTTCTTTCAAATTTAATTTAATGTTTTCAATTCATGAAGGTGTATTAGGAAACAAACGGTAATATGAAATTGAAATTTTTGAGTAAAGGAGAAAAAACAAGCAAATTGGTCGACGTTACATAGAATATAATCAATATATAATTAGAACCTCAAATATAATTAGAACTGTTAGCTAAATTATAGATAATTCAATATTTTTAAGTAATTAATCGGTTATTATAGCTTTAATCCATCACGCATTTGGCGGGTAAAGAATATTTCCAAAATTCACTAAATTTTAGAAAAATGCATTGTTTACAAGTCCCTTTGATCAGATAAATAACAGATTGGAATTTCTAAAATTTGATCACATTCGTTGGCGATCTTAGCAAAACGGCCTGCAATTCCTTAACTTTCAAGCATGTATTTTGACCAAGGTGAGACTGACAGGAATTGTAATTCAGAAATTTTATTTTTCAAGTCTGAATTCTATAAATTTGTATTTCATTAAGTACTTTTTAATGTTTACTACTAAAAACAAAGTATCAGTGAAGGTTTTTAATTTGATTCCTTTCTTCAAAGTCCACCCTACCCTATATTAAATGTTAATAACTCGCTCTACAAAGAAATGTTAAATGAGTTCAAACTAAAACAATGAATTGATAACAATATATTATTTTTAAAGATGCACACCAAGAATTCAATGATTTAACCAAGTCTGAACCCATAGGTGTTGTTTATGACATATTTTAATATAAATGAATAAATTTCTCAGCCGCAATGTTAATATCATTTTCACTTTTAAAATAACGAAAATCAGTTCAAATTTATTTGTTTTTAAATTTCGTAAGTTAAATTTTTCGTATACGGTTTTAGCGACAATGCGTGAAAGACAAATGCCGTCCGCTAGCAAGGCATCCATTGTAAGAGATACAAAAGAAAATTCTTTGGATGATTTGGAATTTTGAAATTGAAGTAATTTTACAAGTAATTTTTAAGGTCTTTAAATTGACTTTGTCCTTAAATTCATATCATTATAAAGATAATTCTTTGAGTTTTTAAAATGGTGTAAAATTAGTCCTGTGAAATTATATTTTTGGAAGATATCGCGAAAAAACGTCAAAATCTTTCTATCTTTTTTAATTAACTGAAATTTAAAATAACTTTAGGACTTTGAAAATTTGACAGTGATTTTCCTCTTGTTCCGAAGAGCACATGTTCCAAATATGAACAAGATCAGGTAAAAATTGTAGATTTGTGTAAAAGACTAACATTCATGTTTACATATATAGAATTTTATATTAAATCAATTGCAAACAAGACAGGTGAAAACAAACAGAATATGAGTTTGGTGTATAATTGCTGCATTTAATTTTTTATGCGATGAAATCTGACACGATACACCTTAGTACTATTTCTATGTTTTACTTCTAATCAATGTTTTTGTATGCAAATATCTACAAATAATAAAAGCGAACGTAAGTGTAGATGTGTGTCTCTTTTGATTTTCTACAGGACTGTTTGTTGAGCCTAGAGTTACGTATTAATTTTGGTGCAAACGTACTATGGAGGAAGAGAGTGGATACCTTGGGGACATTTTATTCTTTTATTTTAGAAGATAGGCGAGTTCGCCTGTCCACCAGTTTGCAGACAATAAAATACATAAACAACAACAAAAAGCGCTTTGTTTAGCCACCTTCAAGGGCCAAATCCTTCCCTCACAGAGGGGTTATTCCCTTCTTCTTGCCGGGAGTCACCAAGAAGAATAAAACTCTTATGGTTATTGCGTCCCGGTCTTGCAAAGAAAAGGTTATGTGATTTAACATAAAACTGCTTGCTGTTTTGCTTAGAAAAGGCGCAGGAAATTTGCTAGAAAAAGAGTTATTTCCTTTCTCTCTCATACATACACATCCTGGGCAGTGTTGTAGTCGCAAAATAAGCTTTAAAAGCAGTGCCGGAACTCTCTAACATGGGTGACAAAAATCGCGCTGTTTTAAGGACGTTTTCACGATTTTTTCTTATTTATTTCTCGTGAAAGACAAGCATGCCGGCTCCACTACACCCCTGATCCTGGGGGCCGATAATGACTTATGTGTAAGGGGGCCCACTTGTCCTCGGGCAAGCTGGTAACCTGGCCAATCCGCCACTGCATACAGACATCAACAGACAACATAATGTCGCTGTTAATAATTTCCTTTTACTTTCTGTACACACTGAACATGGATCTTGTAGAGTTCTTCGGTCATAAAAGGAAAAAAATTTTGAATGCGCGAATCGGATGCTGACATAAGCATCTCAGCATCGGATCGGACAATAATATTTTAAAATATGATTTAATTGTATAACTTGAGGAGACACCCGACATCGAATGCAACTCCACTTCTCCTTTACCATTTATTTTAGGGTGTACAAAAATCGAAAAAGAAAGAGAAAATACCAAATGGCATGAGAGGTGGATTTTCACGCATTTTCATACCCACTACATAGAAAAATCTATAATGTTTTTGCTACAATTTTATTGGCTTTAACCTTGAACTGTTTAGTTTTACTGTCTGTATTTTATACTTCCCTCCATAAATTATGAAATAAATTTAATTTTCGTAAATTTGATGGCCTTAGTCATGCCTGTTAGTTTTCCTTGTTTTTATTTTGTGCACAGCTGATTTTTATCTTCTGTTTTAAATTTTCATTTCGCTTTGAATAAATTATAAATCTCTTAACTTTTAACTGGTTTTATTTACCACTAGTATAACTTTATCTGATTCTTGCGCCATTAAATTCCAATCACCCACCAACCATCTTCGGCCCGATGGATGCAAAATCTAGATAAAAAAATAGCAAAAATGTCAGACGATGTTCTTATTCTTTCCTGGAAACCCGGGGCCGGCATGAGTACGTGGATGAGAAGTGGCCCGATTCAGTGCACTGTTCTCGCTTCATTTGAGAGTATTGAAGGGATGGTGGTGTCTGGTTAACAGGCACATTGCCGATGGCGGAAAGTACCTCCTTTGGGAGAGGTTTGTGTATGGGCCGACGATAGCTATTTTGTGCAGACCACAGTACCCGTATTGCTCTCTGCAGTTTTCCTAGCGGTTAGTGCGAAGGGCCTTATTCTATCTGGAATAAATATCACAAATGGCGCTTTCTTAGGATGACAACTTTTTCAGAAGTTCTAATTATTATTATTTTCTTTTGAAAGAGGGCTAATTGAAATACGAAAGTTGTAAGAAATGAAATGATTCACAGTGTATTCAGATACCTAATTTACCTTAATTTTTATTAGCTTTTCTTAGTAAAATTATTCATAGAGAATAGTAAATATTACCGAGTGTTTTCAAAATGTCAAGAATAAATAATAGTAAGGAATACTTCTTAGAAAGGGAAATAATGAACTTTAGTGCATTTTAGTCACGACTTCGAACATCGATTTATATTAGATTTATAATACAAATATCCATATGTTTTCACTCGTAATGAGAAGTTCATTAACCATATAGTATTTGCAGTTATTCGCTTTTCGAAAATTCTATGAAATCGCTTGCATATTATTTGTTTAAAAACATGATGTTTTTAAAGAAAACCGATTTACCGTATTTCGTAAAAATCAACACAATAGAAGGAAAATAAGCTAATTATCTTTAGACTGCACTTAAAAAACATTAAGCAAAATTAGAAGAAAAAAAATTAATGACTGAACACTTGTCGAAAGTTTTGATGAAAATTCTGGTGAATTTGATGAAAATAAAAGGAAATAATAGTTATTTACCGCCGTATAACTACTGCTGTTGTAGTTCCGAAGATCTGTAGGGGAAGCCGTCTTGTAACCTTGATGGGTTGATCACTACAGGAAACATTTCATCATCCTATTGAAAAGGAGAAAGTTTGAGTTTATGGAATACAGTGGAAGCAGCTTGTAGTTGATCACTTTGAATCAAAGCCAAAGTGATCACTACATCCAAATGAACAGTACATCCAAAATGCCTTAAAAATAATAAAAATTAATAGTCATACCTGAATATCAGAAAATACAGAACGCACAACCGCTGGTGTGTATTCATTCGTTTTAAATTAGAAAAAAAATTGATACAATGTACAGAATTGGAAAGAAAAAATCATACACATTTTATTTTTTAAGTTTTCTTAAAAAAGTAATCGAATGCAACCTGTTGTTTTGAATATTCAGGCATTTGTTGGACAAACCATTCATCAAAAGATTCACCGCCTTATTGAACTGATCTTAAAGTACGAAGGGCTTGCAGAGTTTCTTGGTTGTTGATGGTTTCCTCGTGGCCCCTTTTCTCGTCATTGTCTCCATGTTCTGTGCGTCATCGAAATTGATCACTGAAAGCGAACTGTTGATCACTAGAACCAGTGGACTTTCTATGCGTTTAGATACGGAAGATCCGTTCCATGCTATTTTGATAAGCACAACCGATTGATCGTTACATATGTGATCACTGCAAGCGGCGACTACTGTACTTCATTAATATAATGTATCATAGTGGCATATTCGTTTCATTATGAGCCGAAATATTGGATTATTGACCGAGCGAAGCGAGGTCTACGTTTTAACTCCAGCATTTGGCGTTTGTCTGTCTGTGGGTTTGTTACGCGATTACGACCAAATGCGTTGTTCGATTTCCTCCAAATTTGGCAGAAATATTTCTTGAAGCAATAGAAAACGGTGTATATATTTTATTTCTATTTATTTTAATTCCATAATAAAATATTTATTTTAATTATATATAATTGTTATATTAATCACTTTAATTGGTAATAAAAGAGTGAGTGGCAACATTAAGATTCTGACATCAAAGTTGTAAATAAACACAGTTCACTTCTCGTTATCCGCATCCGTTAATTAAGTGTTATCTATTGTTATAATCTTTGGCTATCTTTTAGTTCTAAATTTATAATTAAACTCATTCACCATTTAAATAATTTCTTTCATACCTTATGAGCGCAGTCGGCAATTTTAAGAACATTCAAAATTCGATTGTAATTGCTAAGCCTAAATGGAATTTTCAGACGCTTCTCGCCAAGAAATGCGATATCTCCAAGATAATTTCGCCTGCCTTATAAATAGTCTGATCTGCAACACAACGACAGTTTTTAAGTTATATAAATATTTTTGTCAAATTGTAATATTTATCTCCAAGTTATTTTGAATTTCATCTTCTTATTTCTAACGAAGTGGGTTGGAAAAATTAGTTTAATTTGATACCTATTTAATAATGAAATTTTCTCGATGATTTTTTTAAATAACTTATTTGAGGATTAAGTTTTTCTCTGCGAATTTTTATTGCCACCTTTTTCAAAATATTTTGATATGCCGCTTAAAGATAAGCGAAGTAAAAGAGCTAGAGATGATTTGCTAATTCAGCAGATTGCGAACCATTTTATCCATATTGACTCCAAATTCGCACCTTAAGAATTGTGCTAAACTTTTGTACACCAGTGTATCTCCTTGAGAGTTAATTATGATGTCCGGTATCCCAACAAACAATGCTGTCTTCGCAATGAATAACATTTGCTAAGCTTTTTAAAAAATGCGATGAAGAGAAAATCTCATTTTTTTGTGGGGTGGGGAGCGAAGTCTACTGTTCACAGAACTACTTGTATCATTATTAATAACTAGTAGCTCTATGACCCCCCCCCAAAAAAAAAAAACCCAAACTAATATCTGCCCTTCATTGCAGTCGTTAAAGGCTTTGCCATTGTCATCATTACGCAGCCTTGAGGGGGTTAGAGAGAGGGGAAGCGAAGGCTTCTATAACATTATTCGTAACCTTTGCTCTTCTTTTGCAGGTAAACCCTTAGAGTTACGTCAAAAATGTACAAGAACAAAGCTGTAGAAAATTTTGCGCCCAAGAGTGGATGTAGTTTTCAAATATATATATACATATATAGCGTGAGCCATTTGGCTGTAATCGTTAAAGAAATTGAACTTTACATGAAGCGGAACTGCTACCATCTTGAAACGGAAGCAAGAAATAAAAATTCTTACTCATACGCCGTTTTCAATGACTTCAAAGAACGTTCATGCCAGATTCGAAGAAAATGGAATAATGCGTTTGGCCGTGACTACGTAACAAACAGACAAAATTTACAAACAGGCAAAATGCCGAACGGTCTAGTTGAAACAGGATCTCGCTTTGCTCAGTCATTTATATTTAGATAAAAATTTTACTGGTTTTTCCAATTTCTTTAACAAAACGATGCCAAGCGATTAAAATTAAAATATCCTTATTCAGTGCACTCAAGAGAGAAAGAGAGAGGAAAAAACAGTGGGGTCATAAAAACTCCAAAATCTCGATTACAGGCATTTCAGAACACAAAGAAACATATTCCGTAAAAAGTTATTAAAATTAGTGAAAGATACGCGAATAATCCTTAATATTCCTAGTAAATCCGTAGTATATGGTCGTCGTATTCAGTCACAGTTGCGATGGGTATTTAATACGAATTGTGAATAATTTAGAAGTGAGATTAATACTATCAATTGTCATAAATTTCAAAGTATCAAATTGATGAATGCATATTAAAAAAAGTTTATATGGTAAAGAATGGCCATTTTTACCAAATGCTTCTGTTCTCTTTTGTACCATTCATTTCTCCGTATTCTAAAATGCATGCATGCCTCCAAAATTTAGCATTTTTATGATCGGTGTTTTTTTTCCTGCAGTGCTCTGAACGATGGTAGTTAACTTCTAGCCCTTCTGTACTTTGATTGTTCTGTTCCATTAAAAATATTTCATAAATACAGAATTTCAGACACATTCTTAAATTCTATATATTAGATAATGATAATTAGATATATAGTAACATCAAATGGAATGATAGTTAAAAAGAATATTCATCACTTTTTATTTTAAAAATTTGATGAAAAACATTTGATATGTTTGAGAATGATCTAATATCTTTTTCTTCGAAATTTGGGTATCAATTTCTAGCAATTTTAAAGCCGACTGCATTCTAAAATTCAAAAGAAAAATTCCATCATTGATTTAAAATGGAGATATACCAAGCAACAAAAAAAAGTTTAATTTATTATGAGTTTTGTATTGCTAATAGACAGATTTGAAATTGATACTGACATTGGATAAAAGGACCTGGAATATGAAGCATCAATTTTAGTTTTAGTTTTCCAAAACCTCGTTTAAATCATCATAGCTTATTAAAAAGTTTACCAGTGTTTACTACCCAATGTGAAACACAGTTTTCTTAATTGGCAAAATATGAACTATAGAATAAATGGCACTTTTCAAATAAAGAGTATATTATATATTTATTTTTCGAGAGTAAGAAAATTTATAATTTTTGCTTTTTGAAAAGAACTGTTCTAAAGATCGCATTGCATTTAAACTGAAAAAATAGCCATACCTATAAACATTTTATAAAGATTTTATTCGATAATGCGAATCTTAAATACATCTTCCAGATTTCTAAAATAAGATATCCAGCGGCAAATCACTTGATGAGATGAATGAATTAAATTCTCAATTATTTTTATACTTTACAGCATCATTTTGAAAACAACCTTAAACAACCAAGCAATTTGGTTTGGAAACACTTTTGATATGTTAAATGCTACTTTCACACACCAAAAATGGTCCTAGCTTCAGTGTCTTTCTTCCTTTCTTTGACAGACGATTTTGAGAGAACTTTCAAAGCTAGATTAAATGAAAATTTCGAGCTGTTAATTGACTTTTCAATCCAGTAAGATAAACATTCTTACCGCAATACGTATCTAAATCCAAATAAAATGCCTGTAATTCTGTAAAAATTTTCAGAAACCCTCTAAAAATGTTTCTATATTTGGTAAATTGTGAACCAAAATTTATTCAATGATGGATGTATTAATAGCAGCCTGAAAAACTGAATAGTTACCATACACTAAATGCATTGAGAATTATTGAATGTTACTCAAAAATCAATGGACCGAAAGATACATTTAGCCTTGAAAAAGACAATGCTATTAGAATATTTAAGCTAACATCAGATCAAAGGCCAAAATGGTTTAATTGAGCTGATAATCAAAAGCAACCGGATTAGTCGAATCCATGTTTTTAGAATCCTATCAGAAAGGGTTTTGTTGTTGTTTTTATGTGAATATTTTATTTAATTGAATGTTAACTCTCCATAAAATAGTTCATTTATCTAATTACTTTAGTTTTATTTAAACAAAAATTAAATTATACTTTGCAATATCATTTTTTTCTTCTTGCTTTTCTGATTGTTATAAAAAAATTTTTGAAGCGCATTAAAAAGATAGAGTAAACGTTAAATTATGCGTAAATTCGAAAAGCATGGGTGAAAAATAAACTAAAATGGAAAACGATAGAAGTGATAATACACACTGCTTCTCCCAATAATAAAGAGTGCTGAAACGGGGGGAGGACACACAACATTGCATCCTTTATGTAAGTGTAAATTAATCGCTTGCATATTGGTTTTTTAATTACTAATCCTAAGAATTTCTTACTCCACTAATCCTAATTTACTTATTTATTAATAGGATTAATTTAGGAATTTATTAATCCTAAGAATTTCAGATTATCAAATATTTTTTAAAAAGTTTGTTTAAAATAATTTTATGCAGAATTGCTTTAATTTATGTATCATAATAATACCTCATTTTAATTATTTCTTGATTTTTTTCTATTGCAGCTTCTGTTTCTCTCAAAACGCACGAAGATCTTGCCTTATTTCAACTATGCCATTGGAAACCTTTGAAGTGGATAAAACAAGCCTTTGAATAAGTTTTAAATAAACTTGAAGAGCGTTTCTGATAAATTTCACATCATTAATGTTCAGCTCTTGTTCAAGGCAAAAGCTGAAATATGTTAAAATGATCTACCTATCGAGGTGAGAAGAGATTACAAGTTTTGAGAGATTAAAATTGTCGTCATTTGTGAAATAAAGCTTGCAAAAACGAATCAGCCTTTCGTTTTCAAGTGTGAAGCAGTGCTTTCATTGCTTAATAATCTTATATATCGAAAGGCTGGCACTGAATGTCCTTTGTTAAAAGGCCTCATTAAAATTAGAGGGAAAATGGATAATGTTGTCAGATAAATAAATTATTGTACTTTTTGTGATAATACGAATTCTTGAAAAGCTAACATTTTAGCCCGGAGTATCCGAGTGTTGGTTATATTTACTCTTATGGATAACTGACACATTTTTATGTAATTTTTGAGTTATATCGAAGTAGTTATTGTAATGGATATCAAGTCAAAGAAGAAGTATTGTGATTTCAGTGGCATTATTGTTTTTAACTCCTAATTTTTTTGTGGAAAATTCGCAACATTTTACCTAGATATTATAAATAAAGAAGTGTTTCTAATTTTTCTGTTGAGCAGCTGGAAAAAAGACTTTACAATTCAGTGCTAAGTCGACATTAATTCATCTAAACGGATAACGCACTAAATTTCAGATCAATTTCAATCAAATTTGTTTGCTATTGTGCCAAACTTTTTTCATCAATATAGAACTGTGAAATTCTAAATTTTTTAATTCATTCATTGCATAAATAAATTATTTTTATGCGTAATTAATTTCGTAGTATTCAATTTTATAACGAAAGTTAAAAGATTTAGAAATTATTATAATACTTCCGCTGTTAGTATTTAAAAGATGCAGAAACAGTTTATATTCCTCCGCCTTCCGTTTTAAATGGTATCTTGATATTTTATCGATACGTATTCTAAAGCTCAACTCGCTTTTTTTTAAATTACTGGATTCATTTCCCTCCTAGCGGCGGAGACGGCTTTTCCCGATTTTCGAGTTCAGTTCGAAAGCAGATAATTCGCATTTATACGTATATTTTCTTAAACATCTATGGATAAAATATTTTTTAGATTTTAGTGATATGATTCAATACAAAAAAAGATAAGTTCATTCACTTTAAAAATTAACTTTTCTAACCTGAAAACTATAAGATCAAATTAAAATCTAGTGCAAACTGTACAAATCTATAACACATATATGGAGTTAGGCAAGAAGTGTTCTGTGGATTTCCCCAATAAGCTGTCCCTTTTTCTCGCCGCATCAGGCACACAAACAGACCTTGATGCATGCAAACAAATGTTCTGAAATCCGGAAATGACCCGGGAGACGCGCCTGTTCCCGCCCCCACTTCACGTGTCTTCTTTTCCCTCAACTGTCGGACCTTGTGTCATTGTGGTCTTTGTGTCCGACAAAGAGCACGTTCGACGGTCCTGGATGCAAAATGGTGCTGAAATGAAAATGTCAAGGTGCATCCCGCGAATCATTGGCGGATTGAGACTATTCGGTGACGTTTTATTGCTCTGTTTATTCTTTTCAAAAAAAACTTTTCTTTCTTTTGCTCCATAGATCTTTTGGATATCGAATATTCTGCTTTTCTATCTGTTTTACAAATAAATGCGCTATTAGATACACAGTTAAAGGATTGCATGCAATGCCTAATGTATGGTAAGGAAAGTAGTAAAATAGAACGGATTCTAGATTTTTGGTTTCAGCAAAAATGCTAATTTCAAATCAGTGTAATCAGAAAGAATAAATCGTAACTATTTATCCCTAATCCTTTATTTTCAAACTTTTTTTGCAAGTACTAGTTTTTCCCCTATCGAGTTGGCTTAGTAACAGCTTTTTCTACGGATGAATTCTATTATATCAAGTTCATTTGATAAATTTCTTACGATATGAGTAGATATTTTAATATTTTGATAAATTTTCAGTAATTATACGCAGTTATTTCTGAATTTCATTGCGCAGCTCTCGTTATATTAATTTTAGGATAAAGACTTCTGCTATCGATTATTTTCGGATCATTGTAGTAATTTATAATATTTTGAACATATGACTTCGAATTTTTGACAATTTTTGTGAATTTTTCATTGGAAATCTGTTACCACTTAGATGCACTTTTAATTCACGTACTTTTTATGAGTTTCCAACTGCAATTGAAATTCACCAATGTTTAAATTTTAGCTTAATAGAGTTATTAAGATTAAAAATAAATCATTTGCACACACAATCATATCCACTTTGTCATAATTAATACACATTTAGCGTACAGAAACTTTTCTGAAGTTCCATTTCTTGATTGTTTCTGAGTTTTTGTAAAAGTTTAGAAGTGGTCTTTTCAGAGGCTTGTCGATGGAAATGTCAATTTTTGTACTTTCATTGATCAAATGGATGGAAGGTATTTTAGTACGAATATAAACTCTCTTACAAACCGATTGAATAACTTCAGTTCTGTTCTCCATCATATTTTTTCTCTCTTGTAACTTCTGCTTTCATTCTTATTTTTGTATTTCATGTGAAATACTTAGCGTGTGTGTGTGTGTATGTGCCTTTGGACATCTTAGCTTTGTAAGCGGGTAATTATGGATTTAAACCCCAATTACTCTGAAAGCCCATGTTCTGTGAACCTAAATGTGTTAAATCTGTTTGGGGGCTTATATATTCTCACTTTGTTGGGATATGGAAGTTTGGAGAGTGAGGTGATATATCAGGTGCCGTCCTTGGCGTCCGATTTAATTATGATGCCGGTTCCCAATAACTTTCTTTGGACTTAAAAGAGTATTTTAAATAAAACCGAATAGTTAATCCAGTAACTACACTAACGTGAATTAGATATATCCACAGCTCCGAACTTATAAACCATCCCATACCATAGCCGAGATATTTATCTGCACTGAGAAAATATACTCGGCATCTCAACATAATAGTACAAAAGTTTAAAAAAATTCTGAATCTTAAGCTAAATACCAGAAGTTTTTAAATATAAATAATTGCTGCCATTTAAATTTTGAAAATAAACACTGTTGTCGCTTCTGATACCATCTTTCTTGCAAGATTCCTTCTGAAATAGGTAAAATAGAGAAGCCAAGTGTCAGAAAGAAAACTAATATCGTCATAGGAATCTTCTTTTTCTATAATGCATCTTTATATAACCCAGTCTTTTTAAAGAAATTTAGTTTTTGTTTTGTTATTTGTTATCTGATTTTAGTGTTGATGTGAAGCGGTTTTATTTTGAAATATTTTTAGTTAATCACGCCCATACTCAAGGATTAGATATGAATGAACGAGTCTGAATGCAACTCATTTCTCGTTCCTTATTTTCGCCCATTTCGAAAAATAGTAGCAGATTGAAAAATGAAAGTATATCTAAAGTAATGCCAAAATTTCCGCGAGATTAAGAATAGTTTACTGAGTATTGCTTTTCTTTTAATTTCTGCGTCTAAAGAACCTCTACGTTTACTATAATAAGTGTATGCTTTGTTTTCGGCTGATGTGTGTTCTTACATGACGGAGAATTATATTATCCAATTGTTTAATACTTTCAGGAGCAGATCTCGATTATTCGTACTAAAAATCATCAGCATGGTGTGAAACAGCCTGAAGCCGAAAGCTCGACAAGAGGCATTCCTCAATTCGGATTAAAAATTTTATTTTTGTTATCAATCTTGCCATTAATACCAACAGACAAAGGAGGCAGTTGAATTTCATGAAAACATACTCATTCATACGGGAAGAGCTTTTCCCTTCTTTACCAAGATAACATGTTTTAAATAAAGAGTCAAACTTGATTTCTTAGAAAAAATAATTCAAAGAATATAAAGCATCTTAATTATTTATAAATAAAAGAAGGAAGCAAATTATTCTAGTCATAATTATAAAATGGAATAAAATGTGCTTTTTTATGACCATGCAAAATAAAAAATTCTTTAAATTATCTCCGCATAAAAGTCAGAGAATTACGATTAAGAATATTTTATTTCTTTATTTAAAGGCATTTGTAAAGAGTAAAATAAAGAAATATTTTTACTTTTTTGTAATCGCTTATACGAGGGATGAATTTTTACAAATGTTATTATAAAATCTGTTTTCCAACGTGTTCTCCATTAATTTTCATTTTGTGTTTAAACAATATACCTTATTTATCTTATTTTAAAATGACATTCTCAAACACATTACACAAAAAGTTCCAATTTTGATATATTATTTAATTAAAATTAATAAAAATATTTTTTTATATTCTATACACACAGTTTTAAGTGCTAGAATGTATGACTCATGCATATTTTCATACTATAAAAATGATATTCATGTTATATTAAAAAATAATTACACGTCAAACAAAAACATTTGCAATGCATGAATCATGTTGAATGAAAAATCGTTTGTAGTAAAAGGAACTATTCTCTTTTACGAGCCTAAGAAATAAAATTTTGGCTTGAAGACTACGTATTGGCTTTTTCTAAAGAGAGGCAATTGTATTTAGTATTTAAGAAAGACTCCACTTTCATGTTCAAAATGAATAAGAGAGAAATTTTATTGATATAAAATGAAAACATGATCAGACTTTAATGTTATTATTGATGAAAAAACAAAATGGAATAACTAAGAAAGGTAAGTACATTTTGTACCATTGGAAATGGTAAGGTTTATTATTCAACAGTTTTTGAAGTGTTTGTATCAAATATCAATAAAATAATTTTGTAAAGATTTTTATTTAATTAGACAAAATAATGTACAATTCTTCATCTCTTGCCGAGACATGTTACTGAATGAAAAACAACATTAACATATGATTAGTGGAAAAGTATTATTCCAGTTGATAATTGTCCAGTTGCTTATGATATCTCAATAATCTTTAATAATTACAATTCAAAAAAGTAATTCATGAACTACAAAGAAGCACGAAAAATATTAACCTTTGATTTGAAGAGAGTAATTGAAAGATAATTCGTAAAGTATACATGGTCATAGCCTATGGAAAACAAGATCTTACAATGGAAAGTTACAGTTTAGAAAAAGTTGAAAAAAAGTAAAAAAACTCCATTACAAATTAGATCCGGTTCTAATCTTAGAAAGGCTCAATATTAGCATAAAAACCAAAGTGATAATATAATTAAATGTAAAAATTGCCATCGGAAAAAAAAATTATCTCGTACATTGTTGTAATGTTGTCAAAATATTTATTGATTGCAAACACCCTCTGTAGAAAATAAGTTACATATTTCTTTCAGTCATTATTAATTGCGAGTAACGAATGTATGAGTTACTTTTTCTTATAATTGAGTTTGTTGTTATGACATTTTTTATTATTTCTTCGAAAGGACAATTTTGTGTTTTATATGGAAATCAACAGTTTTAATGAACTATACAATTAAATTACTGATTAAATATCACTTCTGTAATTGAATAATGATGATGCATAGAGATAATATTTTATTCTAATAAATTATTAGTAATTACGAATTAAAATTAATTCCTATAACATTCTTAAAACTCTTATTAGAATGATTTTATTTTTATATTCTTTGATATTTTTTATAAATATTTTTGAATAATTTATATTCTTATTGTAGAAACAACCATGATTATCCATGAAAATAATCTCCATTAAATCAAAATTACTTACATAAAACTGGTTTTTAAATTGTTAGAAACGAAATTTAAAACTATTTTTAAATTTGCAATAATCCAAATTATATTTTATTTCAATAATGTTAACATGGATCAGTTTATAAATAATATTGGAAAACTATAAAATTGATTTCGGATTTCAAAAATAGTTTTTATTTTAGAAGCGCATTGAATGGTTTAGAATCATAACTATGTGTGAAAGCTATATCAAATTGTAAGCATATGTATTTTTAAATGTATTTGTATTTATTTAAATTATTAATAATCTATCCTGTTAAAAAGAACTTAATTAATTTTGTACTTATGTTTAAATTTAAAGTATTTTATCTTCAAATGAATTATCTAAAGATTCTAACATTCTTGTTTAATTTAAAATTCCTGTGCAAACACTTTAAAGTTTTGCCCGTCTTAATGTCATGTCTCTTGAATTATTGTTTCTTTTAGTCCGGTGATATAGTTTGTTTATATTATTGTCCCGTTTTGAAGCAACACGCTGGCTGTTTCGGAAATTTTGAGCCGGGTCGGATGACGAAGACATCACCTGAGCTCGCCAGCTCAACCTCTCTCTCTCCAAACTTCCGCGCCACACCAGTGGGAGGACATTTGATCCTCGAAGTCAAATTTGGCACTAAAGATACACAAACGACACTTCACCAATACGACATTTCATTGCAAAACGGTTATGTGACCGGTCGCGACAGCTTTAATGTTAATATACATCAGGCCCACATACACGTTGGATCTTCTGTGGAATCCTGGTTACGAACCTGGAACTCTCAGATTCGAAATACGATTCCACCGATAGTCGCAACCTAACCAACAAGATACATCAGCTTAACAGACTCTTGGAGTTACTTTCTACTTCTCAAGATGAAAAAACGAGTTTCAAATGTTGTTTTCCCTGCATGTAAAGTCTTGAGACCAAGAAGTTAGTTTGCCAGATGAGAGTGATATTTTGCTTCCTCCTATTAGCAATACATTTAGTTTTTTTTTTCAATAAATTTTCTTACAATTAAAATTCAATGCATTTTATTCCTATATTTTTTTATTCAAAAAATATACATGATGTCTCAAGTTCGTCAGGCGCTACAATTTCTTTATTCTTTATTTGTCAGGAATAAATATCTTTTTTACTCCGTTCAGATGACATGATGCTATTTTTGAGGCAGTCTTAAATATCTTTTCTGAATATTTTTCGAATTCTTTGAATTGCTTTAAATTTCTGAACGCTAATATAATCTCCATTAATAAGCATAGTTTAGTAGTTTCCTTCCCATATATCGGAAGTCTAAAATTCCACATTTCATAATTTTATTTTTCCGGTTTTATATCAAAGTATAAAAGAAGTAAGAGACACGTGTCAGTTAATTATTAATGAAATTACTTTAATTTTATAAATAATAAATGGTCAATTTTGCTCTTACTGAATAAAAGAAATGCAGCACTGAAATAAGATTTTATTTTGGTGCCTAATATTTACGTTTACTTCTCGTTTTAATATTCACTTGATTAACGAACACGATATTTGCAATTTAAACAGTATTTAAAAAATCAGAATGTGTGATTTTCAGCAGCGACATGTAGTAATCCAGAGATTAAGGACTGACTGAATTAAACACAAATACAATTAGAAAGGAAAATAATGATTAACTGAATTAGATATTTAGGTCGGTTAATTTTTGAGAATATTCTAAAATTAAGCATATTAAAGTTTCTAAGAAAAAATGTATAAATTATTCTTAAGTTGCATGTTGTCGGCCGAAGTATGCTTTAATAAAATTAATTTTATACTATTTTACGTCCCTCAATGAAATGCTGAAAGTTGGGTTCCACATACATCGTGCAAATATCTATTTGAAATTCTTTTCAAAAGATATGAAAGCAAAAAACACTTACCACCGATGAAGTTATTAGAGATGTTCGCTCCTCTTTGTCTTTAAGGTGTATCCAATATCCAAATCTTTAAGAAAATCCAGAAAAATGAAGGGAAGAAATGTCACATATTAACAATCCTCAGTGTATCATTCTCTTGGAGTAATACTTGGTGGAAAATCAAAAAGGATGGCTAAAGTCAGTTCTGGTTTCTTTCGCAAGCTATCTGTGAATTGTGGGAGTGATGGCACAGGCAATCCGGATGGTTCAGATTAGGTGTGAAAATTCCGCCACTTATTTAACACCTGATGCGATGTTCGACAACGTTACGTGCGTGGTCAGCTTATGTGGTCTTTTTTGCTGGTCCGGTCTGCAAAACTGCCCTGAGTGTGGGGGTAATAAACTGCCACCTGGTGGTGAAACTGTAACGTGATCCCTTTTGACATGGACATTGATGCTTCATGCATCGGTGCGCATTGAGAGAGCTGGCTTTGGGTGTTTTTGACTTTATTCCTTTTTCATGAAATTTGGAGTGGTTTATGATATAAATTATGTTCATAAAATTTCCGGCACTTATGACGAACAGAGTTCCGCTATCCAAATATTTCCCATAAATTTGCATATGTATTTTCTGACAAAAAAAAAAGAAAAACAAAAAGTTCGCCTAGTTTTGGAGCAGATTTTAATGAGGATAGTCGATTTGGTATTCAACATAGACTCTTAAACTATGGTTTTCGACCCCAAATAGAGAAGCTTAGAGCAATATTTAGTCCCTAAAAACTTTCTCAGCATATTCTTTTTTTATTATCATATTCCTGGTATAAAGACGGAAAATGACAATCTGTTACTTGACTGTATTGCGGATTAAATTTTAGTTTAAAATTTGATACGGGTCTGTATCAAAAATGTTAATAAAATTTGATACGGGGTAGTTTCTGGGAAACATTGAAACGTTAGAATAAAATACATATTGAGAGTTCGTAGTTACTTTAAAAAAAAGATTTAACTTTGAGTCTGGATTATACATTAAAAAAATTAAATCTGTACCTTCATGATTGTGTAATTGGAATATTAATTGAACCGCATGAGCTCTTAAATTTTACAAAACTTAAGAACTGTTTCTGCTGCAACCGAACATGCATAAAATTTTTTTCTATTTTTCAAAAAAGTGACAGAATAAAAGGAGAATGGGAAAATTATTGTTTCTTGTGAAATTAATGAAATAAGGTTTAAAAACTGAAAACTAAACCAAGAACACTAATATTTTCTTAAATAACATATAAACAATTATTTTCCAGTGTGAATACTTATAATATCTCTCTGCAATATGAAGATTCATTCGCTTTTATTAAATTTAACAACGATACATTTTTTACTTCCGCTCTTCCTTTCTGAAATTTTGATATCTGTATCAAAATATGAAATTTAATTTATATCTATACCAAAAATCTGAAATCTATTTTCTGAAAAATCCAATATTTTTACTTTGAAAAATACTAGCTTCATTTCAACTAAATGAGGCCACTTTCTTGCTTCAGTTTCAGAAATTAATAAGTAGTATTGTTTTCTTTAATATTTATTTTCCATACAATATTTTATGTGACAATGTTATTTTTATGATATTATTTTAGACATGAAGGTAGGTTTAGATATGATATATATATATATTAACAAAAGAAAACATCAAAACCACGTCATAAAAGAAAAACCAAAACACAAAACGAAATATATATATATATATATTTGTACCACCTCTGAATAATTTAAACAGACACACAAAGATGAAATATTTAGTTCAATATTTTAAACAAAGTAACTTATCAAATGAAAAGGCAGAAACGGGAGTATATAATCCTATAATCCTCTTTTTGTTTCATATAGAAAACAATTATGTTTCAGTTCAACGATTACATTAAATGTGTATTACTTGACATATAATATACACGGCTCACCAAAATTAGGGAATATTTCAAATTATTATAAAGTTTGAAAAAAAGAAATATTTAATTTTTTTTTACTGAACAAGAACATCATAAAAGAAATCTAGAAGTGCAAGCGAGCAGAGAAACAAGTCAAATAACGTAATCCTATTAAGCAACCTCAATTATCGTGATTGAGTAGCAAGTGATATATACTTGATTATCACAATATTATATTAATTATTATATTAATTAGTGGGGATGAAGAGAAGCACGTCAACTGCACGAGAGTGCCGCACGTTGACTGTTCAGAAGGGACCCAAGACTTCCAAAACGCACTGGCAGAGTGAAGCATAGACTGGATCAGATTGTCCATCAGTTCTTACAGGATCCTCTGCCACTCTCATTCCAGGCCAACTTGCGCTCAAGAATTATTGTAGCAGGCATAAGGATGGTTTGTCAGACATCTTTCCAGTGCATAATCGAAAAGTATTCTTTGACTTGTTGTTTGCTTTTCTGATGTCCTTGCGTAATCAAAAGAAAAAAAATCAAACGCTTCTTTTATTTATCGCGTCATATTTATTTTGAAATATCCCCTAATATTTGTGAGCAGCGTACATTAGAACTTCAATTAACCGTCACCGTTGGAACCAGAGCTGTGACGGATAACAGAATAGACGAATAACAGGAATCTCTTTATATATATATGTACAGTAACGTGATTTCACTGCCGTCTTGGGACAAAAATGAAAATAAAATCCTTTAAAAGTGAATATCACATATATGTTGTACTTTATTTTTAAAAAATTATCTATATAAACTTCAATTCAAGAGGAGTAATGTACAGAAATGTATGGTAAAACTATAAACCTACATTATTTTTTGCATTTTAGATGATGACTTAAAACAGAAACTGACGGTTAATCGAAGGTTCACTGTATTACCACCTGTGCTATACGTTGTTTAAGAGAATATTCAATTAAATATCGCAGAATCTAAATGCGTACTTGGGCTTTGCGCATGTTAGGAACGCAGACCTAGTGCATTTATTCAAGCTGTCATCAAATTCCTTAATAGCTTTACAATTACATAATTGCAATGCATTATGTGGCAAATAACAGGCTCGTGTCTTATCTCGTCTCGCACGTGCTTTTTTCGCTCAGTACCTATTAGGCAGCTAATAACTCACTCTTTAATCTTAATCTTATAACATTTAAAACTAACAATAATATTTTTATGCTAATTCTTCATTACGATTTTATCATTTACTATAATCGTATTACAAAAATGTATGAAAATATCACTTAACGTTATTAAAAAAATTTCAAATATAAATTCAAATAAATGTATTAAGTCAGAATAAAGCTTAGTTTAGAGTAATCTCGGCAAGTCGGAAGGCGAAAGTAGATTCCTTTTATCCGGAGATATAAGGAAAAGAAAATTTCACCTCTCTCCACACTTTCAACTCTAATTTCATAAGGTTGAAGCAACGAGGATAATGTAACTGGAGAGAGCTTTCAAACGAAACGTCACATGTATAGGTTAAAAGCAGTCGAATTTAGGAGTTGAAAATCACTTTTCAAGCCCTAACTTCAAGGGACAGCAACTATCGAATAATTTTTAGTACAAAGGTTGTTCGTTACGAAGAGGCGGTAATTCGCCTAATTCGAATCATCCCTCTATCTTCAATAGTAAAGGGGTTATGAGGAAATGAAACTCTCACCCCGACCATTTCCATCTCCTTTGAGCTGGATGGCCCATCTACAAACTCGGTAGGGAGTTTTACCCTCGTTACAACATCTCCTTCGAGGGTTCAAATCCAATCAAAATAATCATATAATGAAATATAATGAAAACAATCATATGATGATCGTGTTCACAAGATAACATGGGCAAAGCTTATACGCATACAAATTTTTAAACGAGGGGTGGTTTTGGGCTCTAGGGACCATGATCGTGGAAACTCTGCAGAAGTTTTCTCTAAGTTGTGTCATGAGAACCATTGCAATACATTAGCCTTCTTCTAAGGAAAGTATAGGTCCGCCAAGTTATCGACGGAGTTTCGCATCATTCTTCGTTTTGTTTTAGACGCCGACGTCCCTTTTGTTTATGTGAATAAAGATGTTGTGTTTTAGAGCCATCAAACTTGACGGACATATATGTCTATTTAAGAGTAGACTGAGCTTGTAAGTATGCCTTCATATTCTCTGAGTGAATCAAGTGATATTATGATTTCCTGTTAACCAATAACCAAGAATATTTGTACAATGCAATAATGTTTTGTACATAATTAACTAATGTTTACAAATGTATTTCACAGAACTTTTTTTATGTTTAAATGAAAGTATCCTTATGAAGATTTTTGAAATAATTTCCAAGGGCGTGTGGATTAAATTGTTTAAACTCCATTAGATGAAAACACTGTATTAAATCCGCTATTCTTTTTCTTCACTTCCAAACCTATAAATAAATACTTCTTAAGATTTGCATTAGTAATTTAATAAACTTCTTTCCGTATTATTTACATACTTCTTAATCTATAACAAAGAGCTTTTTTCAATGCTGTAGTTTGAAACGGCTTTTTTCCATAAAGTAAAAATCAATTTATTAAAAAATTTTTTGGCTTTAAAATCGTAAAGCTTTGGTGTTTGGTGACGCTTTGTTGCAATTCCATCACCGAAGCAAAACAATCAGATCTACCATTTTGTAAGCTGTTCAGCGGTCAGTGACAGCATTTTTCCGGGAGCTAACACCAGACATACGTAAGTGGTGAGTCAAACGTCACTTCCGATACTCACGCCCTGCCCAGTCTTTTTAAGCGTTTAATATATTTTTTTACTGTCATTTACCTCGCTCCAATTAGCTTAGCTCCGGCTAGGATTTGCTGATGAATACTAAATTTCCGGTGGAGTATTGTTTCTGCAGAAGACTTTCAGTCGTTGTGGAAAAGTTAGTGTCAGCTTTGATTTTTGAGGGGTGTGACGAAAACTATAACATCAGGCGATTGAGTGAATGCTACACTTTTCTTTTATGAACAGGATAATAGGATATTTCGAATATTGTCGAGCAGTCATTCCACTTTAGGATGTCTGTAAGCTAAATCTGTCAGCTTTGTAACGGATATGACGAATGAAATTGAATTGAGTCTAATCTAAAAAAAGGCTAAGTGAAATTTTTTTGCTGTTAATACTTACAAAGTGAAAGAGATGAAATGGGAGTTTCATGCTAAACCGACAATTCTGTACTGAAATCAAAAAGTATTGATTCTTATAGTTTTGTTCCAAACGGAATAACTTGAAAAAAATACATCAACGTCTTTTCCTTTCTCACATTTCATACATATTGTTCGTGAAAAACTAACCTTAAATCCACGTATAGCAATTATTTAATTTTTGATTTAACTTTAATTTGGCGCTAATTTCTATAAAAAAAACTATTTTAAAACTATTTTTATTTGCGTTAATTTACTAGATTTTCCTAAACGTTTTAAGACGAAAACCACTGTTCGAAATTGCTCAAAAATGTCGGTAAAAAGTGTCTTTTAATTTTATTCAACACTCGAAAGAAAACATTTGTTATATAGCCATTGTCATGTGCTAAGCATATGATGAAATTTCATTTATGTCTTTTTTTTACAAGAAACATTGGAAAGATCATTAAAGTTCTCAGTCCATAGAGATATGAATCAGGAAATGAATCTACAGAGGCATAAAATAATGAAGAAATGACCATGATATAAAATTCGGTTCGTTTCTGTAACTGGTGATTAGTTCAATTTTTTTGCTCATTTCCCTAAAATAAACTAACTATCCACTCTCTGATACATAATTACGCATAGAAAGGCACCTTGAATATGAACTTACAGACTTTGGCGACTATCTTCCATAAAGACAAAGGACACCTAGACGGAAATGTCTTATATTACTGGGATGTGATTAATTATTACGGAGTAATTTTTGTTTTCTAAACTAAGATAAAGGAATAAAGTCAGTGGCGAATCCTGGGGGTGGTATGGGGTTGCAGCCCCCAGAGCTAAACCAGAATTTTTGATTTTATTTAAAGTCACCATAATTGTTTGTTCTTACTTTTCAAATAAATAAACGTTACAACATTTCTTCCTCTTGACAGACTCGAAGATTTCCTCACTTTTGTAGTCATTCCACTCGTACGTGCCTTCACGCGGTCGAAAACAATTTTTGGCTAGTTATGTCATCATGTTTTTTTATTAAATTATCGAAAGTATTGTAGTGTTCTTTAAGATTATTATTGCCAGGTGAGTAAAGTCTGTAAAGTTAAAGTGTTTTGGTCTACATAAGACATGAGGCTTTTGACGTTCGTCACGATGATGCAAAAATTTTATGACCTCAGCTTCCCCCAGAGCCAAATCCTGGATTCACTACTGAATAAAGTGATCAAATAACTTTCAGTCATAGAAAAAAGCGACAACATAGAAGAGAATAAATCCGCCTTAAATAAAAAGTTGACTACAATCAGATAAATTTAAGGAGCTTTGTTTAGTAAAACTCTAATAAGAGAGGCGCAATCATGGTTTGTTTTTAAGTGTAAGCAGAGATATTGAACAAATTCATGATTATATTTACTTATTTGTATTAAAATTTTAATAAAGCATCTGATTTAATGATGGAAAGATCCGGAGGAATTGTTAAGAAATTTAGCGCGTGTTTTGTCTGAGGAGATGCTAATTTGCCATTTAAAGGATCGTCATGGGAAAATTGTTGTCAAATTTGTTTTTTCTTTCAATAGATCGTGTCATTGTTTTTTTGAGTTTCATATATAAAACACTCTGAGAAATTAAATTTACGTCAGAGTAAAACATCTGGTTGAATTTAGCAGTAATATATAAGTTTAACTTAGCTTACAAGGTTATGACGCCATCTCAAATTTTAAACAAACCGGTTAGCGTCAAGAAGGAAATGTTTGAATGACAGCGATTTAATAAAAACAATTTTCGAAAGCTAACTTTTATAAGTATAGTAAAAATAGACTTTTCATTTTAATTATTGTTTATTTTTTATTTTTTAATTTATAATTCATTATAATTAATATTATGGAATATGGAAATCAGATTTTGTTCAAAATCCCTCCTAGGTGGCGCCACGCGTATGGAGACAAAATATAATTAAATTAATAGATTAACTGGTAATTAAGTTTTGAAAATATCAAAATGGTATATTATCATCGGAAACATACCAGTGTACCAAATTTGAAAACTCTAGCACATCAGGAAGTGAATGAAAAAGTGACCACAAAATTTCATCTTTACACACATGAAACAAGTCAAGTTGAAATAAAAATGTGTAGAAACAAATTATTAAAAGTGTTTAGTGTTTCTGACTATACCACTTGAAATTTTCTAATAATGATTAACATCAGAAAATATTTCCGAGTTCATCTGAATTGCATCTGAACCAGGGTTAGTCAAACTACTCCACCCACTCCCCAAAGAAATTATCATATACAATCTTTTAAAATGTATCCCCATAAAGGGCATTCTTTTGTTTATCCATTTCTAGTTAAAAATCAAAATGTTCCAAATCTTATTAAAATACCTGATTTTTTTTAGTAGAGAGATAACAGTTTGGCCCTGAAGGAATGAAAAACTGAGAATTAAATATTTATTATTGATAAAGTGACATGCTTACGAAGCCTTTGTCTAACTTTTTGTTGCAGAGTTCAGTAACTGCGTGATATTTGTGAACTTACAATTTGAGACTCTATTGTGAAAGTTTTATATATATGGGGGGGGGGGGCCCAGAGTTAAAGTGAAGCAAGTCCACGGGATTCATTTCTGAGAAAATAGATCTCAAAGTTAATTATCTACATTTAAAATAACAGTAGACTCCTAACTGTTCTTGCTGCCTGGTGGATACAAATTGAACTATGGACTTGAATTCTTATTACACAGAAAATATTACATTTCTACACAAACATACCATTGTTATTGCAAAATGAGCAAAGCAAGGATTTGGTTTACTTTAATTCTGAACCCTCCATATGTAAAGGATATGAATATAGAAAAGAAAAAAAACGTTGAACGTATAAATCAATTAGCTGATGATATACTGGCTAACATAAGAAGTGAAACATTCGTTTCATAGTGTATTCTAAGCCAAGCGTGTCAATTACGATTACCAAAAAAAACCCTTTTAGATAACTTTAGTGAATTTTATTCAGTCACCACATTTCTGCAAACTCCATATTTTACTTTCGGTTATACGGAATACACAAAGAGAAATTACAGTAATCTGCAAAATATTTGACCTCGAAATTTCGATAAATATCCATGTTATGTAATTCTGAAAATGCATTTTTGAAATTATTTGTATCTGTCTGTCTCGCTGCGTGCATATGAACAGGATAACTATAAAACGCACCAAACTAGATGGATTAAATTTGGCAAACAGCTTTTACACCAAAACTGTGGATATATATCAAATTATACTGCATATTGATCAATGGAAAGAGGTTCAAAATGCATATTCAATTTTCTTTACTATGAAGCTGAACACAAAACGCGCCATGTTGTGTAAGTAACATGGATTTACTTTGTATTAATTTATTGGCAACAATTTATTGTTGCATGTTTTTTTTTGCTTTATAAGCGGCAAGAGGTATTTTTTCAATACTTGATTTGTACGCTTGAGAATACTATATTTTATTCTACAATGTTGAAGAAAATTCCTTATCCATATTATATTTACTAAAATTCATCTCTGTTTGACATTATAGAATTTTATCAAGGACATTTTTTCTGAAATGAAGCCCAGTGTTCTCAGTTGGTAAGGAACTGTTTTTTAACCATAAACCATATTTAAAACAAACAGGATTTTTTAAAGTATTTTTCCTATGTTTTATTCAAGAAATGAAAATCAAAAAACATTTTAAAATCAAATTTTAAAAATCGGGCTTTTAAGGGTTAAAACAAGAGGATTGACGAAAGCATTTAAATCTCTTTCTAGGAATTAAAACAAATCATAAAAATATTTCATAAGATATAAATGCATGTTTCCGATGTTGACGAAAATATAAACTTCACAAATGATCATGCAATTGCGTATCTCGCTTCTGCAGAGAATTTCTTAATAATCGTCCAGTATATTTATTGGTTTAAATCTAATAAAAATTCGTCATCCTCATTAAACTGATAACTGAATATACACCTGATCCTAAAATTAAAAAGCTTCGAAACATCCTTATTTAATGTTGTGGAGACTGACTCCAAGACTGCTAATCTCTCTGATGATAATGACAAACATCTTGCAAATAAATTTTGATTTTATAAAAATTAACAACTTATATTTTTCACTGCACGTGCGTTATCGCATTGCAGTTTTTCTCTTCCGAGCATTGATGCACGAGCGTTCTTAAAATTAATAATTCAGATTTGTAAATAAAATGTTAAGTTTGCTGATTTCCAAAGTCGTCCGAATTTTTTATTCTTTGGTGAAAGATAAAAACCTTCTAACAATTACTTGCTCTTGTTAATTATCTCAAGATGAAACTATAAATTGAACACCTTCATCGCCCCCAAAATGTTCTTTATTCTAAATTTATGCATGTTCTATCTTAATTTGAAGAAAGATTAATTTTTAAACTCTTATCACCATGAAAAATATCCAAATATCCTTAATTCCTCCAAGATCGGCATCTCCTTTCATCCCAACCCATTGAAGTCCCAATAGACAAGTAGCACACCCATCACATCCACTCTTCAAAATCCTAAGAAGCATAAACAGTTCGTGGTAAATGTGGAATATATTTATATCTCCATAAAGATTGGAAGCAGACCCCTTCATGGCCAGGAGCTCCATCAAATCATCATCAAAAAAATTCATCATCCAGGTTATATCTCATTCGTATAATTTCAGTAATAAAAAAAGAGACTTTTATGAACAAGAGAAGTCTCGTTTTCTATTACTAAAATTATTAGTTAATCTAAATAAAAAGACAGATTTTATAAGAAAAGTCTCTTCTTTATTGCTGAAATTATTAGTTAACTTACAGTGGGTTGCCAATTTAATGTGGACACTTTAAAATTTTCATATTTTTACAATATCTCCCGAAAACTAAACTAAACTAAGGACTTATCCCGAGTTAACTCGTCCTAAATACCGTAGGTTACAATATAACTCGGTCCTTAAGCGGTTAAGGGATGTTCATGTAGGTAACGAACACAACAGGTGTAAGGCTACTAAAATAAAACGGATTAAATGTCTATCACAATTTGAAATTTAAAATTCCTTTATTAAGGGAACCGTGAATTTCAAATTATGCATTCAATTAAAATTATATTCTCGGCGCACAAGCTAATCGCCAAAGGCGGTTTGTCAACAATAAAATGCAGATTTGCTTAAAAGAGATATTCTTCATCCTCCAAAATTAAGCCTCCTAACAACAAAACGTAAACAGACAAAAATAGAGAAAGTAAACAAATATATTTATATACATAGGATTTTCAGATGATTTTTCTGATCCTAATTGCTATGGGATGAGTGAAAATGTGACAGTTTGTCGAACACACAGATTCATTTCCTGTTGATATCGAAACACCCTTTTTCAGACAAAACGACAGACAAACCCATTGTAACCAATTCCTAGTTCTAGGACATTCCTCTGAATAAACGACATCACGAAATGACAAGATTATACAAAAGGGGTCTGGCAACAGCTATGCATTAGTCACAAGCTACGCCCTCTTTCGGACTTCGAACAAAACTCGAAATATTCTTTTCAGTGAGTCATCAGGGTAAAACTTTTTTTATTGACATGGAAAAAGTCTGAAAAATTGTTGTTGCTGCTAAAAAATTCCGCCCCTTTTTTATTCGAACTACTAGGTTACAGGAAACTGCTCTGTGTTAATAGATAACAGAGGATGTGGGCGTATTAAAGTTTAAAAAACCCTTTCGTGTCAATGGCAAGTTTATATTCATCGTCGAACAGTATGCTTTTCTATAAACTTAATGGAGATTCAAGTATTACGAAATAGTAGTATCAAAAAGAATTTCGGGCTATGTTTTGGTTCAAACGAGGATACTAGGAGAAAAACGCAAATGAACTTAGACACGTAATATACGGAACTGCCCGTAGGAAAAAAAGATAATGACCTCCCTTATTTTGTAAATGCCATTCCCCTTCAGTATTTAGATTCGAAGCGAGTTTAAACGAACATATATTTAAAATTTCTTATAGTAAATTCGGGTAATTAGCAATTATCTTCTTTAATGTGGTGCTTATTATGCATACAAACTTTGAATGATAGTTCATGTTGCAAGATCATTTTATTATTTTGAACGTAGAAAACGTTTACGATCGAGCTGTGTATAGAGAAGATGTTGAATTACTTAAAAGATTACAATACGTGTATAATATTTAATCCGTTAATAAAATCCTAACCAAGACACTCATATTAAATCTGGCATTGACTCTAAAAAATTGACAGTTAAAAAAGATTTTGAGCGATAATAGTGGAAATGTTGCCTCCTCAACTTATCCCCATACTTAAAAAATATAGCCCTTTTTATGTTTAGCTTCGTAATATTGCGAAAAGGATCGAGTATGAATTTTGGAGCACTTCATTTGACTGATTTAGTTGAAAATTCAATACAGATCTACAATTTTGGTATCACGACCACATACCAAATTTCTTTTATCTAATTAGTTGCTTATGAGTTCATTTTTACATTTACATAAATAGACAGATCAACACACTGACAATCTTTTTGACGGATTTCGCCCAAAATGTTATACAGATCTACAGTTCTGGCGATAAATATTATACAGATACAGTTCTGGCGATAAATGTTATACAGATCTACAGTTCTGGCGATGGTCGAATTTCATCCATCTAGTTCGTTGCGTTTTTTTTTAATCGCCGTGTTCACAGACAGACTGATAGATCGACAAACAGGCATAATTCCAAAAATGATCTTTTTCGGACTCAGGGAGGTTTAAAACGGGGACAACGTCAACATCAAACATTTGAAGTGCTTTTTTTCTTGACGATTACAATAAAAAGATTTAAAAAAGGCGTTATCCTCCTTGCTTTCTATTGTTCTTCGACATAAAGATATTAAATGACGTGAAAAATTATTTTAACTGGGTGACATCCAAATAAATATTTACGACTGGCATCAATAAAAATCTGAGAAGTTTTTTTCTAATTTTCACAATGTTTTTTTAAAATTTCATTTTATTTACCCACAAAACCGCACACATGCGTAAGTGTGCCTAATATTTTCACTGGTAAAAGTGGCAATGCACATTTAAATAAACACGATAAATAACTGTATATAAATTCCCCCTGGACGCGACTGCCACCGCGCTGGTAAATAAATGAGCTAATCAAAAGTGTATATCATGTTTTCATTCTACGCGACATTCTACATACTACGCTTACGTTCTATGATTACATTTTCATTTACGTATGAATGGCAACGCGAATGTTAAAATATTCTCGGTAAATATACTACTGTTTTGTTAATTTTCACTGCATTTGAAGAAAAATGCTTATAAAAAAACTCTTCATTTTTTAGCATTTAGGAACGAAAACTTTTTTTTTCGTAATTAATTCAGTTCGCTTTTCTTTTACTTTCATCAGACCCTTACTAGTACTTCTATAAACAGTAGACCTCGAGTCCCTCCCAAACTCCCCTTAAAAAATCTATGATCTGTTCTTCATCGCAGGCTCTAAAGATTTATCCAATGTTGTCATTCATTTCGAAAGCAAGAGACACCAGGTATAATTTGTCTCTCGAGGAGGTACCTTCTTTGTTCCCACTAACTTATAAAGCTATATACTGTCTTACCGCCACGAGAAAAACCCTAGACACTAGACATCCAGGTGGCTGTCATTATGGAAACGGGATATTCCACTGCATTTTGGGGGTGAAGAAAAGGGCTTCATTTCGTTTGGCGCAGATAGAACCGGCGGAAGTCTTATTTCGCTTTGTACTTCGGTCGAAAACGAATTCTCGCCTAACGAAGAGCGCTTAGTATGCCAAATATTGCGGTTGATTTTATATCCGTTTCCCTCCTTTCTTCGACCCGTCTACGTGAGGCAACCCTATTCAGGGTTTTTCTCCTGGCGGTAGGACAGTAGTAGAACATCGATTATTTAAAATCCGAAACAATTTCGGATTGGGAGTGTTCGGATAACCGATCATTTACGAAAAAATTGTACATACCATATGAAACAAAGAAGCAATTACATTAAATACTAAACTGTGCATATTTTGTATCATACATCTTACAAATACGTTCCTAATATAAAGTAGCAGTGCATTAAAGTAGACCTACAGTTTAGGAAAAGAAGTCCAAAACTTTCTTTTGCTTCAGAGCTGAACCTCATTTTTTGGGCGCTAAATATCGCATGTTTTAAAGACAGCATAATGTTCTTCTTGTTGTTCTAACCGCCTCATAACCGTCTCAAGACAGTGAAAAACTTCATCACTGTATGATCCTTTCCCCAGCACGGTAGTTCTTTCCAGTCTCTTCCTCGTCGTCGCAAGAGTCTTGGTCGTCGATGCCACTGGCAATGATTTTATCGTCCGACAGTACGTGATAGTCAGGTTCACCGACATCACATTCGAGCCAGTCTTGAAGGTTTTCTTGATCGCATTCTTCAAATCCTGAAGATTCTTTAATCAGCACAGCAAGTTTTGAATTTGAATTTGCCGACTGCAACGCTTTCGGTTAACCGATGTTTCGGTTGATCGGCATTCGGATAATCGATGCTCTACTGTAAGAATGTATTTACAATCTTAAAACAATCAATGTACAGTATTGCACTCTCATATTGTGCACAAATTTTACTCTCTACATTTACAAAAGAAATATATTAACTTTATTAATAAGTTACATCAAAAATGTACTGGAAAAAGTTGTAGAAAATTTTTCGCTCGAGAGTGGGAGTAGTCTTCGAATTTTATAACATCAACCGATTGGTTAGAATCGTTGAAAAAAATATACTTTCAAGAAGAGAGCTGAACAAGATTAGATGGGACTAAAAAGGAAAAAGCAACTCTCAACACTGAACTATAATCTTATATCTCTTTTTTTCCAATGCGAATTATTTACTCAAACATTTGCTTTCTTCAGTTTTAACAAAATTGCACTTAAATATCTGTTTTTATCAGAATTAACAAAATTCCAATTAAATGTGCTTTTATCAGTGTAAATAAAATTACAATTAAAAGTATTAAAAAAATTGCAATTAAATGTGTCTATATCAGTATTAACAAAATTACAATTAAATGTGTCTATATCAGTATTAACAAAATTACAATTAAATGTCTTGCCATTACCAAATGTTTTAATGGTGCCAAACTCGCCTCCGACTCGCCAACAGACTGAAACCATTAAAGCGATCACCATCCATTGCCACCATCTTGAAACGGAATCAAAAAATAAACGTTCTTATATATACATCGTTTTTTATGGCTTCAAGGAAAATTTATGCCAAATCCGAAGAAAATGACACTTTTATCGTGTTTGCATAACAAAAAAAATCTGAAAACAAACAATTCAGAAATAAGAATTATCTTATGCTTCTGATTCTACAAAGAGAGAGAAAACAAAAATTTTGCATTCATAATCTGTAAAAAATAACCACTGTCTTTTCATAACGTAAGTATAAAGTGAAACTTCCGACTAAAAACCAGCGGGAGTGGTCTCCCCTAAACTTTCTCGTATACTTTCTAAGTGGAGATTCGTCAAAATCTCGAGTTCGAATTTTTTTGTCGATAACAATACTTTCTCTTTGTATACTTCGTATACGAGAAGAGTGAAACAAACAAACAAACCTGAAATCAAATATCTGTTGCAACGTTTCAAAAAAATATTACTTTGAAGCAGGTGCGATAAAATAGGCAATGCAATGATTACTAAAGCGAAAATTCTGCTTTGGAATTGAATTCCCAAGAAAACAATTTATACTACCACAACAGTAACAGTTGCAAAAGCGCGTAAATAAAAGATTTGCTGAAATAATGAGATCGGTTTGAATTTTATTTACAACAATACAAAATTTGTTACAATTCATGTTTGAAAACATTATTTATTGTCTTAAATAAAATTTACAACAATAACAGATTGCTACCAGTACGCATGCGCATGAGAATCGGATTAAAAGAAATTGAATATGCAATTTGAACGCCTCTTTTTGACGGATTTGGCCCAAAATTTTATACGGACCTACATTCATGACGATAAAACTGTGTACCAAATTTTATCCATCTAGCTATTCAAGTTTTTGAGTTATAGTGCTCACATGACCGCGGACATACAGACCGACAGACTTCCCGTTGACGGATTTTGTCCAAAATTTGATACAAACCTACAAATTATGTTTAAAGACCACATACCAAATTTCATCCCCGTAGCTCTAATAGTTTTCGAGTTATCGTGTTCACAGGCAGACACACAGACAGACAGACATGATTCCAAAATTGTGTTTTTCGGACTCATTGAGGTCTAAAACGTGGAGATTCGTCAAAATCTCGAGTTCGAATTTTTTGACAATTACAATTCTTTCTCTTTGCATATTTCGTATAAGAGAAAGTAAAAATATTCGAGAAATAGTTATCTTTTTAACAGAGGAAAGGTATGCAATTGAAAGGCTTGATGAAACAATGAAATAGATTTAAAAATGGAAAGCATTATTGTGAGTTATGCTGAACTTTTTTAATGTATTAAAATTAGAAAAGAAATTTCATGATGACTAAACTTATATCCTTAAAAGGATGATTTTTTGAATTTAAAGATTCTGTAAAATTAGTTTTTCTGCTATGATATTTTCGAAAGTTTCGCCGAAAAAAAACGTGAAACTTTCGCCTAGTTTGTAATGCATTAAAATTTCGAAAGAAGAAATCACTTTCACATTTCCCACCCTCCAAATTATATTTGTACCAAATTTCGTATCTCTAGAACAAACGGTCTACCCTGTAGAGTGCCAACAGACACACATATATTAGCTTCTATTATTAATAAGGATTAAATATAACACGCAAATCTTTTATTTTAGAGAATAAATTTCATAATAGGGGCCACATCCAACAAACTTTTCTTACGTATCCTAATGTAGAAAACTTTAATTGGATAATCAAAACGCACGATCGCTCAACAGAAACCTTTATTTAAGGCAAACCTAATTATAGACACTAATTTATTAAGTTACAGAAAACATTTCGAACTTTCGAGGGAAGGGGGCTTAATATAGAATACTATAACGATCTTTTCACAATTTTAATCTCATGTAAACGATATGACGATTTTATGAAATGAATACAATAAGTTTTGTTTCAAAATTTACGCTGCAGTTTTTCTTTCAAATTTAGTAAATTTTTATATTTATTTTCCTTAAATGAAACAGTCGTTTCAGAATTTTTGATTAAACAGCCGATTTACCAGACACACACATCAAACAGGGCGTGAATTAAATTTCCTTTAATTATTTTTCTGAAAATAATATAAAACAAACAAAATAATTCTTAATTTAAATGTCTATTCAAATACAGAAAAAAATTATTGTATGATCTCTTAAAGAAACCAGCATTCAGTTAAAGACGGTGCATTTTTTTACTTGATTTCTGTAACAATGTATTAAAATTGGAACAAATGAACAACAATACGAAATCATATTTAATTTTTTTGGAAACCGAATTTTTTTTAGATCAGTAATGAATATTTTTATATGCTGAGGCAAAGATCCCCATTTAAGCTATTGTTGCGTATAGCCTTTATATCCGCAAATATCGCATATTCATATGCAAATTTATCTAAAGTTCTATCCACACGCTTAGTGACCGAACAAACTGATAATACACTTTATTATATTAGTAACCCCAGGAATTTGTTTTGTAGTAAAACTCATGTCAAACCTAATAGAATGCTTTAACCAAATCGAGGTTTGTATAGAAAAGTAACTGAAATATGTGTGTATAAATGTGCGACGTAATCACTGTTCCGTATTCGTTGTTCTCGTGGATACTTCAACATTATCTAACTATAATATTTTGAAAATGAAATTATATTAAAACAACTGAGTTTCACATTTTTTGTTAGCATTAGTAAGATTCAGATTAGAGATTTCCTCAAGTTATGAATTTCTTGAATTTTACCAAGTGAAAACAATTAATTTTAGTTATAAACGCTGAGTAAATGCCATGTTGATTACTTCCAAGAATACTGCCTTTTCGTAAAAAAATTTGGTATTTCTATACATTTTAAAACATTTGTGAGACTGAACTCAGAATTCTGAATGCAGCCAAATTTTCCAAATCCGAAACCAAAGCAGAAAAAAATACAAAAACGACTAAAATATATTGGAAATTCTCCCAGAAAATTTACCAAGCCGAATTTTTAAACCTGCCAGCAGATGAAGACAAAAAAAGAATTAATCAAACTTAAAAGGACTGATACGCATCGGAAATTCTCCCGGAAAATTTATCAAAATGAATTTATAAATATGAATTCAGAATCCAGCCAAATTCCACAAATTGCAAAACGGAAAAGGAAAGTGCTAATCGAACTTAAAACCTAAAACGAATCAGAAATTCCGCCGGACAAAGAAGTGTCACAAAAAATTGTTGTCCACAATGCGTTGTTCGAAAACAAACACATCCATCTTTAAATTCAACAACAAAAACAAAAGCCAGCGAATAAATCGTGAAAGGGAATTAAATAAATAGGAAGTAGATTCTCGTTAAGGGTTTCGGCCTTTTCATCCCAATCCTTTCTAATTATCGTGTGAATTCGTGTTGTCAAACCAACAAATGCACAGAGAGGACTTTGCCATTGTTTCGACTAATACTCGCTTTCATTGGGCAGCTATTTTAAGAAACTGGACACATACACAAAAAAACGGATTGTTTTATTTTCCAACGTGGGAATTAAGTCTCTGGGGATATAGAATAAAAATAATTGTTTCATTTGTGGGCCAAGGATGATTTTTTTTCATAAGAATTGAAAAAAAATCTCTTCGTTCATGATTACTGTGATTAATGAAATTTCTTTAAGAATGGTTTTGATGAGTATTTTTTCAGTTCTCTCACATTGTTATATCTGACAATGATTACTCCATATAACGTTATAGTGTCATTAAGAGCGCTCATCCATATTGTTCATATTATTTCTTGCTGTATTTTCGACTCGTAACAAATTCTTTTCTATACTTTATTTTAATGCAATACTGTACATAATAAACTACCTGATAATCTGTGGGTAAAAAAGACTTGCATCAAGCGTCATATAAAATACAATTTGATAAATCATATGTTGAAAGGTGGAGAAAGAACCATCTTTTCTTTGTGTAGAATGTATTAATATTAGTGTAACATCTTAAATACATATATAGATACATTCTTTTGATAGAAATTGACTCATTATTATCAAAAATCTGGCTAATAAACTTTCTGCTAGTTGAAAACAATTTTACATGATTCTTTTATTTTAAATTTAAATTTGCAATGCTTATAGGTAGGTCATTTTTGTGATTTCTACTTCTCTCCGTGCTTATCAGTATTTTGGTGTTTGTGAAACAATTTGTTCAGAAATAGGTTTGTCGGATGGTCTCGTTTTCAGCTGACTCAAGAAATATTCTCGATACATCTGTTGGACTGAAGTTGGAAAGATGAGACGACATATTCTTTACTCCAATTCATTGGATTTACATTGAAAGTCTAGAAGATATTTTTAAAGACTGTTCTTTATTTTCAATAATTTTAATGTTAAATTGCTCAACGTTCGACCTGTAAAGCTTAAGATTGTGCCACTAGTCTCGGACTTTCACTACTTCTGTCGTCTGAATATTCATTTAATAATTAAACACTGAAAACAGTTGTTTGCGTAGTTTTTATACAATTTCTCTCATGAAATCCTGCAAAGCTTATCTGTTCCAGTATGTTTACAACTTAAATTATTATTTGACTAAGTACTCATCAGATGTTCAAATTTTAACATAACATTGTGTCTTAAAAGATAGTGAATGACGATGTATGAATTCGGTAACTATCAATTTTTTACACAGGTTGTAATAAATGCAGCTTAGGTACAACAAAAAAATAGGACCACTTTTATGTGAATATGTTATTTAGCTGATGTGTTCCATAGGAACTATCAAAATAACTTTTCCAGAGAAGATCGCTAGCTTCAAATTTATTATATAACTTCTCTTAGTTTATGGTATCATTCGGAGAAATTCTTGCCCTTTATATTGTCTTGTAGGTTCTATTGTTGACATTTTAAAATATAATCGTTGTATCTTTGATGTTATCAAATATCAATATATGACTATATTTATACTAAAAAATTAAGGAGAATGTGTGTATGTGTGTTGCTTGTGGCTCTCTAGAATGGACCACAGGACTCAAACACAAGGTGGCATAAATATACTTTGGAGGATGAGATGTGTACTTTTCTCAGACCTTTTTTTTTAAAAAAATTGAATTAAGTTTTAATTAATTAAAATTAAGCCTGGCATTTTCCTTAATAACTTCAAAATACTATAGCATAAAAAGAATCATTTTTTACGCATCTGAAATTACAAAATTTCCTTTTTTAATAATATCATTTTAAGTTGCCGTGATTTTTTCTTTTAATTTTAATAAATTTTAAAAAATATTTTTTTGGCATAATTTACAGCAATACTTTCATTGTTATAACGCAATTTAAACCTTATCATTGTTATTAAATATTTAATCACGTATTTCTCTTTCATTTATTTAAGAAACTACCAAGGTAATAATCTAATAAAATTTGCTTTTCGTATTTCTTCATTAAAATTTTGTGGAATCTGTAAAACCAAGTTCTCTGAGATATTAGGTATACATGAAGAAATATATCCATTAAGCAGAATGGTCATGTTTGCTATATTTTTCATTCTTTTCTCAGCGTGTTTTTAATCCAGCTACTTTATGCTTTTGTATAAAATGAGCCTTTACGTCATTTTAATGTTAGAAATCAAATGCACATTTTCAAGAGGAATAGGAAGGGAAGTGAAGATGGTACTAACGACGTGCAATTAGATGTTACATGTATGGTAATTCTTTGACTGACTCTCCCTTTAAGGAGACATTTTATATGAACAATGAGCAGGAGAACGAATTTTGTAAAACCCACTAGAGTGTATGGGTTAAATATCTACAATCTGCTTACGTTGTTAAAGAGACAATGAATATAAAATGATGGGTCAATTGAGAATTATATTCCCGGGAGGAACAAGCTGGTCATGAAGGCGCTAGTACTAAATAATAATATATATTTTTTAATGAATTGTTGTATATATTCGTTGTTGGAATATAGTAGCAAACTAATCGAAGGATATACAAAATTATTGGGTGCATTCATTTTATTTCGATACACAAAATTCAATTCATTGATTTTATTCTATTACTGGATAAGGAAACTCGTAGAAAAATATGGAAAGGACACAAACTGCTTTTCTTCTCTAGTTGTAGAATTTGTGACGATAAAAGATATATGGAAGTGCAGGTGATTTGTGAAGGAGGATCATTTATAATCGCATGCGGATATGCATGTTTCCCCATTGTACGGCTGAAGAATATTTGGCAGTTGATAATTCGATTTGGATGAGCTACTGATTTGGCTGAAGAAATTACTAGAGTGTGGCATTTTGCGGTGTAATGCTTCAATTTTATCTTGTAAGTTGCTACGTACGACATTAACCTTTTCTCGTGCCAGCCTTCATCATCTCCCTAATCTTTTAGACTGTAGTTACTGGTTTTGGCGTTTGTGGCAGGGTTCAAACTGGATGATCCTCAGTACCAGAGGAGAAAGTGTCGAGTCAGATAAACTTGCACATCTGAAGACAAGTGCATAAATATATTATTATAACATCTTTGCAAACCAGATTATTTATGCTCTATTGGATCTTAGTCTTTTTTAGGGTTGTAAACTAATGGGTAAAGGCATCACATGGTTTAATAATTTTTTTTGGTCTTTTAAGGCCATAAAGAGGTTTAAAAAAACTAGGGACTTGAGTAGGAGATTGAGGGAACTTGAGGAAGTTTTGGCTCTGGGAAAAGGAGAATGCTAGAAAACCTGAGGGGAGGATAGCGGCAGTGTTTCTCAGCAGGCCGGGTTTCTTACCTCGGCGCTGGGGATTTTGAAGTCCTCTTGTGCTTGCTGGAGAACTTGCGGGCAGCAGAAGGCCCCTGTGTGACCCCACTACTGCTGGCTGCTGCTCTGGGGAGGTAGACCCTGTGGGAATACCTGTAATTACAAGACTGTTTGGTGAACTTACTTGGATCCCGAGTCTCAGGAACAGCACAGACTCAATAGCACGAAGGCTCATCATGGTACATCTCGCGCGTGCATTTGTGATCATCAGTGCTTTTGAGCTAGGTTGGGTTACCGGACTTCCCTTCTATTGATGTAAACGCCATTTAAAACCAACAAAACACAAATCTGAGCATAGACCACTTACTTGTGAATCAAAGTGCTAGCTACCTGAACTTCTATTGAGATTACTGAGTGGGTTCCTGCATCCCATGTTTCCCTCCAATTCCTCAGATAATTTTTTCTCTTGTATTAAATTTTTATTATTTTATTATTTTTTTATATTATGTATCGCGTAGAAATTTTTACTTTGAAGAATATTAGAAACTCAAACGAATTGTTTGGATAGTCCTTGGTAAAATTGCACTAAGTTTAGAGATTGAGTAATTGATTGAATAATTATTCTATAATTGTAAGCCAGTATCTATATCATGATTTCATGTTACAGAAGAAAACTAAGCTAGGGATGAGTTTTCTAGATAAAACATATTTAATTGTATACATATATATGTATTGAATAATTTTAAGTAAAATACCAGATTTCTGTTATATGAATTTTAGAAAGGTTAGTTAGAAAATGCAATCCATCATATATACTCAATTTTCATTACCACATTATGTATGTTATTTTACATAAAATGTAATAATTAAGAGTTCCATGACAGATTGGAATTGCAGTTAATTAATTATTGCTTATTGTCACCATTTACTTGAAAGGCAATGCACTTGGGTTATTATATTAATATTTTCAGAAGGGAGTTTATATATAAATAGCCATACATAAAGAATGAATGTTATTGCTAAGCAAATAAGATAATTATATGTGTTGGTTTACATGGATCACTATGATATTTGTGATTGAGTATGTTTTTAGTAGGAAGAAAAGAAATGTACACATGTATTTATGTTATTAAACAGTAAAAAGACAACTAGTTTTCTTTATGTGGGGACGAGTTAAATATAGTAAATTGACAGAATGTGGAATCAAAATAAAAGATGTAGTTGGGATTTAAAATCATATATTATATAATTAAACTGTTAGTGGACACTATTTAAGGGAATTTCTTTATAACGACAAAATTTGTGAATAAATTAATATTGAGGATGCAGTAATGACAATGATTTAAATAAACTTTGAATGCTTGAATGACTTAAAAATAAAATGCTTATATATATATATTATGAGTAGTCGTGTACCATAAAGTACTCACTTAGTTTATTGAATCATGTTGAAATCCTTTGTTTTTGAGTGGCATTTGAATTTTGTATTTGAAGTATTAGTATTGAATTCATAGTAAAATGAAGGGCTCTGAAAATTATGTTTGTAACATGAGTAGGGAGTTAATTTTGATATTAATAAATGTGTTAGTTTTAAAGTAATTTGGTTTTCTGTCTTATTCATACCACCCTATGACACTGATGGGAGGTGTGAATTGTTGGTGTAACCTGGGTTACTGACAAAATATAATATCTAAAAATTATATTAAAAAAATACAAGCAAATTAACATCTTTACAATTTGCTTGAGGGAGGTGAATTAGATTATATTAAGATAAATTAAGACTTCAATTAAGTCAACTTTTGCTAGTCTCTTTGCTTGTCTGGGGTTTCTAATTGATTTAAGTCGTAAGATTCACTCATCAAATAATTTGACAGTTTGAATTTTATTTTTTGGAATTATAATAGAATTAAGTGCTATTTTCTGACTGAAGCAGTAGTATTATTCAGGCAATCAAACGCTATAGGAAACTTGCTGCATAAATGCGCTTGTCTCAGGAGTCTAGCAGTACCCATGAATCAGTCTAGGAATGAG
>BGPR01000057.1:605142-703187 GCA_013235015.1 Araneus ventricosus
CATGCATTCTATTATTATTCTTGCTTACATACTTGCTTAATTATAGAATACATTCTATTCCTGTTGTGTGCAAAGATGACGTAGACAGTTCTCTCATGACAACTTAACACACTTAAATTCGGTAAATTATTATAATTTCTTTTTTTAGTATGTACTTACACTAAAAACCGACAAATGAAATTGAGAAAGATCAAATGGACTCTCAAAGATCTATTCACACTGTGCGGTTTCAAAGCTTGAACTGATATAATTATGAAGCTGAAAATTTAATTTCTTTTCTTCTTGTTGAGGAGTTTTGGATAGATATCACTTACATAGCAATTATATTTTACTTTGCTTCTTTAAGAGAATGGTTAGTTTGAAATCATTTAAAATTTAATCTACATTAACTTTTTCCCATATTACTTTGCTTATGGAAGTCATTCTTATAAATCACAGTTTAAATCTTTTTTTTTTCCAAAAAAAGCTATCTATTCAGTTCCGTACCTTCCATTTTAATTAATTTCGTTGGATAGATTTAATTCAAAATAGCTAATGCTAAAAATTTTAAACGTGCAAATTAAATGAAGTTTAAATGAATTATTAAAATTATTATCAATTATTTAAATTAATATTAGAGGGCGAACCAGCAACTCACCGAAAGCAATGGGCTAGTTATAAATTAATATATGAAAATAACTCAAGTACAGAAATAGATGCGTAATATATGTTCAGATATGTCTGGTAGGCCCTCTGAAACTCATGAAAGGATACATGCTGAAATAAATGAACAATTGTTAAACACGAACTTTTAAATACGTATTAATATTGGTTTTAATTCGATCAATTATATTCTCATAAAAAAAAATTCATGCAAACTTTATTTCTAGAAATTTCCTATCTTTTTGAAAAATGAATATAAATAAATAACGTAATTTAACTGATATATGTGACCTTTCGCTCTAATGAGTAACTAAAAATTAATAAAAAAATAAGTTACTTAGATTTTTAACTTCATCAGAAACCTATTTTACAAAGCTTCAAATCTTCTTAAAAATTGGAAGTATTTTTCAACATCTCAAAGCAATTATAATCGTCAAAACATAACTAATAGGTCTTTATACTACCATGTAAATTTATGAATGTTTTCAATTTATAAATACATAAATAACAAATTGTGCCGTTTTGACATTTATTTAGAAAAATACATCTGCCCTTAAATAAAAGATTTGTAATTGTCTAAAATTTTCAAAAATATAAAGAACTAAAACACAATTATTATGTGCTTTTATTAGCATGTAAATGCTTATAATATAGTAATTAAAATTAATTTAATATATATTTGTAAATTTTAAAAAATGGAAAGGAATTGGGGAAAATTTTCTATTACCTTTCACCTTATTAACAGTATTTGTAAAAAAAGTAAGGGTATTTATTAATGTAGTATAACCCCGAGAATCCAAAATTTCTGATTATACGAACATATATATATATATATATATATATATATATATATATTAATTTTCTGAAAAATTTATAGAAAAATGAAGGAAAAATAACATTTACGAATCCGAAACAAAACTAAAAAAACAGAACTGGAATTGTTCTTCAAGAGTGAATGAGAATCTTAGTGAGTAGAAAAAATTCAGATATTTTCTTTTTACCCTCAACTTGTTTACCTATGTACCGTAAGAATTGCCGCCTGCTCTTTCCGTACACCTTCACAGAGCACAAAGAGTCAAAATCTACTGCATTTGGTATATCAAGAGCGTTTGCCCTTAGCTAAAACTAAGAAAACAATACTTTATAATCCAAGATGTTCCTCTCTTTTCCAGTCCCCGGTCCCTTAGACTATGTTAGCCATCCATTTTCTAACTGGACAAAATGATATAATATAGAGTAAAGGCCTCCTGTTAAATCTCAAAAGCTCGATTGATTTTCTTTGGATTATCATTATACAGATGATTCGGTCATTCCCTAGACAGTATTTCAAATAAAACATTTTCCAAATTATATGCAGATATTTTAAATAGAATTTTAGTTATTGTGTTTGAAAAATGGAAAACCCCATTTCTATTAAATTAATTTAAAATTTTTGTTTTTAATTTACAGTAAGAAGTTCAGTGGATTTTTCTTCAATAATCACCAGTTTTTTAGGCTATTCATTCTTTTTCTCGTAGGTGTATGCTTTCGATCAAAAAGAAAACGCCATATTCTTCTTTTAGAAAACATTTATGCAATTTCAAAAGGTTCAGTCATCCAGGCTTAATCATAGAATTTTAATTTACAAATTAAAATTTTCTACTAAGAATAAAAGGGAACGAGTCTATGTGTTTGCGTCTGTCTGTTCGCGCTTTACAGGATAGATCATTAGCCGTAGATTTACCAAATATAGCACTAATATATTTTGGAGAGAAAGAATGTGCACCTCAGTGTGATTTTTGATGAATTTTAATTACAATATTAATCAAAAAGTAAGCAAAATGTTGGCGTTTTCTGGTGATTGTTAAATTTAGATACAGTTGCGTCCCATTTCAAAGCAACGCGAATGTCATTTTGAGAAAGAAATCGTAATTATGAACTGTGGTCAGATGACGAGGACAACACCTGACGCAATCCCCCTCCAAACTTCCGCACCACATCAGCGAGTGGACATATGGCCCCAACGGATTTAACGTGCACCATATCAGCCGGCTTTTTGGTGATAACTTCCGAAAATGTTGTTGCTCACAAATAATTTTTACTTCTTAAATATTATATTAATCAGAATAATATTAATATTATTCAGAATTTTTTTCAGAAGAATAAGAATGTTTATATGCTTGAATTGCAAATACTTCTAAATTCAGTGAAAAATGCTTGTTTTTAGTAAATATTTCAAAAGCAGCATTTACATTATGAAATGTTCTACCTTCAAGTTTCAAAGTTGTTCGTCTCATTCTGAACCTTGCGAAATTGAAGATGGATATACTCAAACGAACATAAATAATGAACATTTGGATTAATTAATGTTACTCTTTTCTTTAAAATACATAGTGAGATATACTAGGCATTCGCGATGTTGTGAACAAATGGTCTCAATTAAAGTTCTGTAAAATAAAGTTTAAACCAAATTTTGATTTAAAGGAAACCTCCATAAGATTTATTTACTTTTCATAAAAAGAATTTTTTCTTGATATAAATTTCTGTATTTCTTTTATTCATGAAATTTGTTTTATTTATATATTATTAATTCTTTGTCCTGTTCTCTCACTATTTTCTAAGCTCTTTGATCTTGCATGCAATACAATCTTCTAATTTTCAGCTAAAAATAAGGTTAATAGAAAATGTGTATTTCACTTCTCAATGAGCAAACTTGCATATGCAATATGAAAATATTTGCTTTTTTTAGTCGGCAAAGTTCATCAGTAAAGTTAGCATTTTGTTTCATATTATTGTAGAAAAAGATTTTTTATGCCGTCTTAAAATTTAAAAAAAATTCTTTTCAATGATACTAATTTAATTGTCGTACATTTTCTTTCCTTAATTTTGACAATTTTTTTAGAATTTTGTTTATATAGTATTTTTAACAATACATTTCATCGCAGTAAAATTAAAACGGTTCATTGCTTCTACAGATAATTCAATCGCTTTGTTTTCTTTAATTGCTAAAAGCTATAAAATGTAGATTCTGTTTATTTTTTCATATTCTTTGCAATCATAAATAGTTCTTCAGTTTTCATTTCATTTCAATAAATTATTTTGTATAATCTATAAATGATCTCCTCATTTTAATGTTAGAATCACATTCGCATTTTTCATGAAGCGAATGTTTCTAAGTATCAAACGAATGAAAGCGTTTCAAGCCGTGCTATTGACCTCAATACCACCTCTTGTAGAAAATAATTTGGCGAGGGGAAATAAGCAGAAGTCTGGGAGACGTCTGAATGCGTTACAACTCTTGCGCCTTCTTTGGGAGGAGGCGTCGAGTGTTTCGTGACCCCCCTAGGTGACCCCCTCTGGGTTTAAGGGTTACCGAAGGAACATCAACCAATCACAGATTTGTCCGCCAAACGTCCGGATTATTCGCGCCGAATGATGCAGGATAACGAGTGAGATATTCCACAACATCATTCTTAAAATATTGGCCGTTTTTTCTGTGTTTCTCCGGCAAGGCCGGGGTTCTCGCCTCGGCGCTGAAAGATTTTTGAAGTCCTGCTTAACGGAGAACTTGCGGGCAGCGAAGGCCTGTAAGCTGACCTCACTACCTTAGCTGCTGCATCTGAGGGTAGACCCTGTGGGGAATACCTGTAATAACAGGGCTGTTTGGTAGAACTTACGTGGATCCCGAGTCTCAGAACGACTTCGAACTCAATAGCCACGAAGGCTCATCATGGTACATCTCGCATGCATTTTGTGATCATCAGTGCTTTGGAAGCTGGTTGGGTTACCGGACTTCCCTTCTATTGATGTGAGAAACGCCATTGAAACCAACAAAACACAAATCTCGAGCATAGACCAGTTGCGAACCAAGATGCCTAGCTACCTGAACTACAATGATTACTGAGTGGGTTCCTGCATCCCATGTTTCCCCTCCAATTTCTCCAGATAATTTTTCTCTTCATGTTAAATTTTGTTATTTATTATTTTTTGCTGTTATGTATCGCGTAGAAACTTTTACTTTGAAGAATATTAGAAACTCAAACGAATTATTTTGGATAGTCCTTGTTAAAATTGCACTAAGTTTAGAGATTGAGTAATTGATTGAATAATTATTCTATAAATTGTAAGCCAGTATCTATATCCATGATTTCATGTTACAGAAGAAAAACTAAGCTAGGGATGAGTTTTCTGAATAAAGTATTTAATTGTATACATATATATATGTATTGAATAATTTTAGTAAAATAGATTTCTATGACATGAATTTTAGAAAGATTGGATGAAAATGCAATCCATCATATATATAAATTTTCATTACATTAGTAATATTGTATTGTTTTACATAAAATGTAATAATTAAGGTTCCATGACAATTGAATTATGAAGTTAATTAATTAGTGCTTATTGTCACCATTTACTTGAAAGGCAATGCATGAGTTATTATATTAATATTTTTCAGAAGGTTTATATATAAATATGCTTATAAGAATGAATGTTATTACTAAGCAAATAAGATAATTATGTGTTGGTTTGTGGATCACTATGATATTTGTGATTGAGTGTGTTTTAGTAGGAAAAAAAATGCTTACACATGTGTTATGTTATTAAATAGTAAAAAGACAACTAGTTTAATATTAGGACGAGTTAAATATAGTGTTGACAAGAATGTGAATCAAAATAAAAGATGTAGTTAGGTTAAAATCATATTATAATTAAACTGTTAGTGGACACTATTTAAGAATTTCTTTTATAACGACAAAATTTTAATGAGATAAATTAATGTTGAGGATGAAATAATTTAAATAAACTTTGAATGTGAATGAGCTTAAAAAATGCTTATATATTATAGTGGGTCGACCATATGCATACATTATACTTGGTTTATTGAATCGCTGTTTACTTCTATTTGTTTAGGTGTTTGAATTTTGTATTTATTTGAAGTATTAGTATTGGTCATAAGGCAAATGAGATATGAGAATTATGTTTGTAAGATGGTAGGGTTAATTTTGATATTAATAAATGTGTTAGTTTAAAGTAGTTTGGTTTTCTGTCTTATTCGCCACCCCTATGACACTGATGGAGGTAGTTATTTGGTGTAACCTGGGTTAATATTAAAAATCTAATATCTAAAAATTATATTAAAACACAAAGCAAATTAACATCTTTACAATTTTACTTGAAATTGAATTCGGAGATTATATTAGCGATAAATTAAGAACTTCAATTAAGTCAAGCTTCAGCTTGTTAATTCTCTTTGTTTTTCTGGGTTTCTGTTTAATTGATTTGAGTTGTAAGATTCACTCCTCAAATAATTTGATAGTTAGAATTTTATTTTTTTGAGTATAGTAGAAAATATTGAGTGCTATTTTCTGACTAGAGATGTATTAGTTATTCAGGTGATTAAACGCTATAGAAACTTGCTTTGCATAAGTAAATAATGTTCGAGATCTAGCATTCTTATGAATCAGTCAGGAAGTGAGATGAGAAACAGGAATATTGTTATTTGAGTTAACTAGATACTGAGCGTAAAAGGTATAATAAGCAGAAATACTTAATAGTTTATAAATTGTATTTCAGATAACAAAATATAATTTCGCAAGTAAAAAAATTAATGATCAAAAATATTTACGACAGCACCTTGTCGTAGTGATTTTGTTGGTGATGCATTGAAGGCTGTGCGAATGTTTTCAACAGTCTTCTTAGATGTCGTTTGTCATCCAGCACTTTTACTCTTTTCGACTGTGCCTGTTTCTAAAAATTTTTGCATCCAAAATTTTATAAACTTCACATCTGGTGGTTGCTTGCCATAGCGAGTTCGAAACTTCCGTTGTGCCGTTTTCGGAGATTTCGTCTCACCCAACCACATGACACACCGCGCCGTTCTTGTGCAGAAGCCATGTTTTCAGATTAAACAACAGCAGCGCTCCTAGTGATACACCTGCATATTAATTTCGGACATCAAGAAAAACTTTATGGTTGGCCCAACGTATCTGCAAAAGAAAAGCAAAATCAGTGCAATCATTTAAGCGTAAGAATGTAGTAAAATGAGGGTAATCATTTGTGTCCACCCTGTATATTTCGTATTTGAGAAAATGAAAATATTTGAGAGTATTAAGAACAATGACGGGTGGCTGTCTTTTCAAACAGCCCCTGGTGTTAAAGGCGTAGGTTTACTTTACTCGCGTGTCTCTTGTGTTCCTCGTAAGTTTTTAAGTTTAAGTAAGTTCTTTTGTAACTGCTGTTGTTACCCTTTATCTCTAAAATAAGACATTATTTACATTTTTAACGTATGTAGTTACCGAGATATAGAGGATCTCCCATACCAAGTTTTTTGGCGTTTTGGCGTGTGAATCAAATTCCTTCCTGAGACCCCAATGGGAGGAACGTTGTTCCTACGTTAAAAAAGCTTTTTGTTGTTGTTATTGTTATCGTTAATAAATTCTTTAGAAGTAAGAAATCTGATGATTTTGCTTATATATCTTTGCATAATTACGCTAAATGTCTTAAAATTTTGAAGAATTTCTGTTATGGGAACAATTATTACCATAATTGTTTCTTTTATCAGATAGTTTATTGATTTAAGAACCTAATTTTGGAATTCAATTGCAGTGGGTGATAAGTTAAAGAACAGATCAAAATGAGAATAAAAGGAGCAGTAGGCAGCGAAGTCGTGGAGGAAGCAGATGAGACCAGAAATCTAAAGTATGAAGTGTGAACCTGATATCATAGGCGGCTCGTCCGGGGGGGCAAGGGGGGCAACTGCCCCCTCACTTGCAAAAGTAAAGGGGCCTTGCCCCCTCACTTTTCAAAGTTCAAAATTAACGATCCCTCGAAAAATGGATCCCAAGCTGAAGCTTTGTTGAATAATATCGAAAGTTACCAATTCATTTTTTGTCTACTTCTGATCCAAAGAGTTTTGGAAGCTACAGATACGCTTTCAAAAGCTTTGCAATCAAAATCGCTAATTTTTTTAACAGTTAAAGAACTGGTTAATGCAACAAAAGAATGTTTGCATGAATTCCGAAGTGAAGATTTTTTTGAAAAGTTGTGGATATATGTTAACGATGTTTGTGAAGCAAAATCGTTACCTTCTCCAAAACTTCCACGCTCTAGAAAGGTGTCTTCGGAAATAGGCGGCAGCTCCTTCAGCATGTCACAAAGTGTTAAATCGTTCTATTAAACGTAAATTGCTTTTCCAGTTATAGATGCTGCTTTAAACACAATAGACGAAAGGTTCAAAGAAAATGAGCTGGATATTTTTCGATCTCTAAAAGATGTAACATGTTCCAATTCATCAAAGATCATAAAAAATGCATCAGTTCAAAAAGTCTCTGAAACATATGATCTTGATATGGAAAAAAATAAAGGGGGAGATACAAATTTTTCAGAAAATGTACAAAAAATACATCGACTCTTTGCCAGAAATATCCACGGAGATAACAGAACTGAGGAAAAGATGCAATTTTCTTGTTGAAAAGGAACTCTGTGATATACATATTTCCATACTTGACAAAACTAATCCAAATTCAACTTGTGATACCTGTCTCAACTACATCATGAGCGAGAAGTTTTTCATGCTTAAGATCTTTAAAATCATACCTTAGAAATAGTATGTGTCAAGAGAGGCGTTTTGCCCTTTCTGTTTTGAAGATCGAAAATACTGTAGATATTGACTTTACTAAGGTAATAGAACAATTTGCGGAAAACAGAAATCGCAGGCTGTCTTTCTTCTAATTTATAATACGGATGTATATTGTATAACATAATATCAAACAAATAAATTTATAACTGACCTGCTTTCTCTGTGTTTGGGAGTACGCCGTTTTGTGACGACATCATTGATCGATTCACGAGTTTAAAGAAAGAAGAATTGACTTAATAGGTAAGCGTTTTATATTTTTCTCATGTTATTATATCATGAGAATTGAAATGGAACTTTGAATTGGAAGGAGGGACTCTACGGTGGCCATCCGTTCCGATTTTTGAGGTCGTGTCCCGAATTTTTTAGAGAAGGTCATTTAATCAATAATGACGTTAAAATCCAATAATATAGTCCATTTTACAAAAAAAAAACAGCTTTAGGTGGCCCCCCCCACACACTGCCAGGCGTTTTGCCCCCCCCCCCCACTTTTTTGGTGCACCAGCCGCCTATGCCTGATATCATCTATCAATGTTTTCCGAAGCGATATTTCGACAGTTTACAATACATAATCTTTTTGTGAGTTGCACAATTGATTTCGCTTCCTGGATTTTTGTAAATGCTTTCCTGGACTTTTTTTTGGAACTAAAAACATTATGGATCTAAATAACGGTGGCGTATCAAGAGCTGTGCTTACCTTAGAAACAAGCAAGATATAACAACTAAGGTAGAGAATGGGCAAATGATGCCTGATGGTGTTAAGCAGTATGTCTTCAACGCACCAGTTGCATATACGAAAACTGGAACCTGGTTTTTCCGAAATTTATTAGTATGTCTTCAGCCATTTTACAATGGCACAAATTTATCTAGGAAAGATTTAATCATGAAAGTTTCGAGCAGCTAAAGAAGTAACGAAGATCACATCTGAGAACCAAATATAGTCCATCTATGAAATAAGATAGAGCTTAATTTCAGTTTGGATGAAAGTATAACGCAATAGATGCAACTTATATTACTATCAGTCAAGAGAATGCTAGAGAAATTGTTGAAATGGAGAAACAAACACTACATTCGACACATCAGGAGCTTAAATTCAAGACTACCGTTGGTTTCCATGCAGAGTTTATAGGGAGATCTGGTATTGAATAGATGGTAATGGACAATGAGTCTGATAGTGCATATGAAGGAAAAAGAAACTAAGAAATTTTGCCTCATATTTTAAAAAATAATTAAAAAGTGTTGATACCACCCAAAACAAATTTTCAATTGTGATGAAACTAGTTTATTTGGCAGGCGCGCGCCGAAAAATATTCTCCATCACGAAGAACGATAAAAATATTCCTCACAAAAAATCGCTTAAGTCACTTTTTAGAGCTTACACTAGTGCCATTATGAATTTTAAACCATTTATGTCGTTAAGGCATTTTAAACCGTTTGTTGGAACAAACCAAGATTTCACCGAAATCTCTGCTAAATTTAATTAATGTTTCACCTTTTTAAAAAAGTAAAACTGCTCAAGATGTTAATTCACAAGAGTTAAGTAAACATACTTCTGAGTCCCTGACTCAACAGAAAGTAGTTTGAATTAAAAAAAATCACTCTTTTACAAAACTGAAAATAGACATTTATTTTACAGACGCATTATTCATGATTTTTTACATCGGAACTAAAACTTAAATAGAAAATTCCAGGTTCAAACAAAAATATAAATACATCCATGTGTGCTTTATCAGTGCTATCAATTGTGTGAACCCAACACCGTTGTATGCACTCTGAAATCCCTAAAGCATTCGAAAAAAAGTTCCATAATTATCCATAAGTTCTATGTAGAGATAGAATAAAATACTTGGCTCGCTTAGAATGTTTTCAAAGAATGGCTGCTTCAAATATCAAGAATTCCCTTTAAATCCATGTATTGTCATTGAAAGCACTATTTTTATTGAATAACTCACCAGGACTATTTCCAAAATACATTGAAGATAGTTTACTAAAATACTTTCTCTTTCTGGCAGTTCAGTTTCTGTTTTCAAATGCTTCTTCGTTTCGTTGATTTAGGTAATGGATCAGGAGGTTATAGCGAGTTTCATAGTTTCGAGTGATATAATTGTGATGTCTGTTTCCATAAATGAGGCATCTATGAGAACAGAAAGTGGTTTTTTTTTCTGTATTAGAGTCAGGTTCAATATGGAAGATCAGATTAAAACGAGAAAAGGAATGGGTCAGAGTTATTATGCTAATCACCAGGCAAGAAGAAAGGCAGGAAAGTAAATTAAATTTTTATATTGAAGTTGACACGTTAATCCACTGCCATTTGTGCATTTCATATCAATATCACACTATCGAGTCCTCAAGTCATATTTCTAAGCATCATCTAATAAGCAATCGGAAACGAAAATAAGAGCAGAAGTAGACAAAAAGATTTTTTTTTTGGAAATTGTCTATTTTTCATTGATTCGTTTAATGCCTGTATGTTGTTTTCCTGAATAATCGCATATACATTTTAAAACAGGATTATCGCTGAAAACTGTCTACTAAAACTATCTATCTAAAACTCTTTAAGAACATTCTAAAAGTCAGAAAAATTGTTAGATTACGCTGAATTTGGTGGCATCTGGATTTGGGGATACATCTGAATTTAAAAAAATTATAATAAGTAATTTTGGGTACATTTGAATTTAAAAAATAAGAAATTTAATTCACTGCATTCAAAAGCAAAAAACAAAAAAAAGTCAGCAACAGTGCAGCCTAAGGCCGGATTAAGCGTTGTAAGAACTCTTGAGCAATGCAAGTTTTGGGACCCTCTTTCCCTTTCCCAACTGCCAAAACCAGATATTTTTCTTGACTTTAATTTATTCTCTATTTTATGTAAAAATTCTTTCTGAAAAGTAAAATTACAAAACATTTAATCGCGGTCATCTTATAGATAGTTGGCTTTAATATCTCGCTTATAAAATTTTTTAAAATTAAAATTGAAAGGTAATTTTAAACAAAATAGTTGAAAAAAGAAAGAACTCAGAAAATATGAAAAAAATCATAAGAATAAATGTTCCGAACTTGAAACGATTCTTGATTTCAATTTGAATTAGTTTGAGTGAACGGCTCTTGTAAATCATATGAAAAAGCACAAAATCCTGAAAATACTTCGAGGTCCCTAGGCAGTTGTGTATTTTGCCCATTTGGTAAGTGGACCGTGGTGTGCTCGAAGAAATGATGAGTTACCCTGTATTGTTGTTCATTTTTTTGTCAGATTTGAAGCATTTTCAAACTTTTCTAACATCCGTTTTCTCTTTTTTTCTTCTTCCCAACATCTCCTTAATATTCACAGAATCATGCTATTAGAGCATTTCGGTGACGAAACCCTCATTATTCCGTCGAAGGTCAGGTTCCATTGGCCAAACAGAAGTTGGGGGAACTTCATTCAGAGGTGCTCTTTATGCATTCTCGCAAAGGCGTGACCTTCCTTTCCTCTTTGCACCTCTTTTCCGGCTATTATTCAGTTGAGTAGACCGGGCTTCACACGTAAGCGCCTACAAAAGAGAGGGGCGTAGTGTGCATCCTCTTCAATAGACGAGGAGCTTCACCATCACGCAGATTTCATCGACGGAAAGGTTGGTGACAGGTTATGGCTTTCTGCCTCGTTATGGTTTGGTCGCTGGGTCAGAAAATTTTCTTTGAAAGGTATCGTCTGGGCTTATTGCTCGTTGAGGTCCATGTTTCTGCTATGAAGCGTATCGGATATAATTGCTGTGAAAGTCATTTAGGGATCAAGGCCACAGAAATGCACTTTGCCATTATACTGCTCTGTTTAGTCTAGTTTATTTAAATTAACATCCCGTTTGGAAGCAACGCGAGGATATTTTGGGACGGATCTCGTAATTTTGAGACGCGGTTAGATGAGTTGGCACCCCCTCTCCAAACTTCCGTACCACACCAACGGGAGGAAGTCTGGCCACCATGTATGATTTAACGTGCAACAGGCCCCATACACGGAGGATCTTCAGTGGAACCGGGTTTCGAACCTGGAAACCTCCGACCCCATAGCCGAAACCTTAAGACTAGGCCACCGCGGTCCTATGTTACTATAACTACGGTCACTTAAACTGTACTTATTTTATTATCCAATTACTTCCGCTATTTAACTTTTCTGATAAAAAGAGAAAGGAATGTCCGAGATCTTCTGCAGTACCCTGTGTAGTCAAATGGTTATCGCCTAAGATAGCGGGTTTTCGATTAGTAACCATTACGAGATTAAGGAAATTGCAGATGTTTTAAGACCAGTAATTAACGCGAATCGTAAATGGCCAATGGTATGTCAGACGAAAGTTCTTTCATAACCATTTTAAAGTTAAATCCCATTTAGACCATATCAAAGATATTTCGGCTAAATTTTTCCAAAAGCTGCTTCGAGTTCGCAAACTACTTTTTCAGGATCTCCCTGTTTGTGATCCTATTATTTTCAGTTCCCCAAAACACCCTCAGGCCATTTTGGAACTCTCTTTCCGTCATTTTCTATCAGTTAAGAGAAAACGTTTCAATTCTTAACTAAGTCTCAAATCTGAGCGACTTATTTAACTTACCTAAATTATACTCAAAACAAGCTGCGTTCTTCTCAATAATTTAAGTGAAGTCCTAATTATTACCATTTATCGATGTGCTTCTTCCTCGATTAAAGAAAGATTTCTTCAGTATGTCGTGCCGCAGATCCTTTTCTTCCATTAATTTTAAAACTTTATTTTTGTATTTCTTGAGGGGAAAAAATTGTCATTCGACCGAAACTCTCCTGGCGAGGAACTGTCCCTCATGAGAAAGATTAAATTCCTTTTGTCTGTTTTTCTTAAGTAAATATGAAAGTTATTTTTAAATTCAATAACTTTCGTGTGAGAGTGGAAGGTTCTTATAGAATTAGCTGAACACCGTAAAACTGAAACCTTTGCCCGTTACCGAGATCTGTTGTTATGAGTCAATGGAGTAGACTGCACTGAAAATTCCGATCTTTCGAATTAGACAGTTACTATGTTCTCTTTAAATTACAGAAATTTTCCAGCTTCCTAGATATTTCGGAAACCATGAAAATGAAGGTTCTGAAAATCTTAAATAAATACTTATCTAAAATAAACGAAGCTACAAAGAAAAAAAGCAGTCATTGAATTCCCAGCATAATTTATTTGGACTGTTTAAGACTTGTCCAGAGGAAATTAGCATAGAATAAATTAATACGAATATTGTCTATATTTAAATAATTAAATTTAATAATTTCTTATTTTTTTGCTTTAGTTAAATATAAAAATCTTTCAACATGCAATGCTGTACCTGGATGATTTTGCAAGTATTAATACTAATAATATCTTTAATGAATCCTATACACTATTTCTGCTTTCAATATCCCTTTTTCTCAACTAATGCAAAGTCTACAGCGATGAATAAGGTATCGGTAAATAAGATTTTTTTACTGACATCTCCGATAGCATAATCAATTTACGTTAAAATGCATTGTTTGTTTAAAATTAAAGTTAAAAGAAAAATTAAAACAATACCAACTAAATTATGCCAGTGACTTTATCAACATATATTCCATTCTAGTAATATTATCTTATGTATTATTTCTGTTGTCAATATCATTTTTTCTCAACTAATGCAAACCTTTCAGCGATGAATAAGGCATCAGAGGATAGGACTCTTTCCAGACTTCTAACACAGAAGACTCAGTTTGCTTCAAAGCATATTGTTTTTTTCAAACCCACTCACCCAAAGTGTTTAGCTAATTATTTAAAATAACAAACACATAAAATGAAAGAAAATATTTCACTTTTTTTATGGAAATTAGAAGATATCAGCTACAGTTTAGAAAAGTATCGCGAAAGAATGAAAAGTTCGGCGTGTTTGGTGGAAACGATGGACGAAACGAAGTGGAAGTTGGATATTTATCCAAGAGATGAGAAAGACTGTATAGTGTTTACCTTTATAGAAAAAAACTAATGCTGCGATCAACGTTGAAGTGAAATATGAGCTTTCTTATATCAGAAAAGATTGCTCTTCACTGGTATCCGCAACAACTGAATTCGTAAAGCGAGAAGAGGTCTGTGATACAAAACGATCAATATTTCTGCCTCAAGAAACACTGACGGTGCGCTACAGAATGTGGAAGAAAGGAAAGCCATAAGACATCGGATGCTTCAATCGCACACGAATAGGAGTTGAGAAGAGATCTTTCTTGTGGAACCTGGAAAACTTCAGTACTTTTGAATCAGAGAAGAAATGCAGTAATCTTATCAAATCGACTGTGATCGATGCGCTATTGATGTCTGTAGATCTTTTTATGACTGCAGGAGTAAATTGTGACGAAATCATTCATTCATTCATTTCGAACTGTATCTTCAAGATGAAGACATAGGGTATTTCAGGAGTGTAATGGAGCCGGAACTCCTTTCCAGCACTGCTTTTTTCATGAGAAATAAATAAGAAAAATTATGAAAATGTCCTTAAAACAGCGCGATTTTTGTTACCCAGGTTAGAGCGTTTCGGCACTCCTTTCCCAGACAGCAAAGAAAGCTTGTCTAAAAGGTTTTGGAAACCTTGTCGTCAGCAAAGGTAAAGGGTTGTCACAAAGGTTTCCATGACAAGGGTTGAACCTTTCGGCAAGGTAGCGGAAAGGTTCGCTAGTCAACAAGAAACAAGGTTTTCAGTAAGATTCCCCATGCTTTTATTACAAGCTTGTTTTATGCCTTTTCTAAAGGTTGTTAAGAAGGCGGTTGTCCTTGGGCGGAAAAAATAGAACCCACCCTCCCAAGCCATATTCCTACGGAGAAGAACCCCCTTTCCAAATTCCACCGAGCCGGGGATCGAACCCGCGTTCCTGAAGTTGGAAGACAAACTCAATAACCACTATACCGGACGGGGCTACACACGATGGGACAGGTGGTTGATAAAAAGCGTATCTACGTCAATTTTGAGGGGAATGGTTTCCGAAACGGTTTGCGCGGAAATGCTTTCGCGGACAGCCTATGGAAAGCCTATGGTATATCTCTTGTCGATGCTTCTGGAAACAGAGTGGAGTACAGCCAAAATGAGTTTTAGTTCACCGATCATCCTAAATAGATATTTACATTCTTTTTTACGAGGAAGAAGCAATTGGATAATAAAATGCTGCACCTACCCAACGATATTTTGTTATTGCCGTGGGAATGGGACCTTTCCAAGGCAATCATATCAGAAGAAATTGAGGAAGTTCAATATGGATGTATCTACCCTGAAAGTAAAATATTTGATTCTCACAAAGTGAACAACGACACGAGTATCTTTCAGATGCTCTGATAGATAACATGAAATCTTTGTACGGCGAGCACTTCCTTTTCGAAGTCAAACTGAAGACAAATAAATACCAACGTGTTTCCCTCTCACAAGTTTATTCTCAGTCCTTCTTCATCGGTGTTTAAATCAATGTTTTCGAGAGACATGCCAGAAAAAGACAGCAATTACATCAATATAGAAGACTTGAGCAACGATACTGGTTGTCGAATGCTTCTTTGCATCTGTATTACACATGTGAAAGATCTTACAAGGGAGAGTGCTTCTCACTTGTACGTAACTGCGGATAAATGCGCCATCTTAAGTTTAAAGAAATGTATGCTCTTGTTTTTCTTGCAGGAAAATCTCTCCCCAAGCAACGCATGTGAAGTTTTGCTGGTGTCTGACTTTCATGTTCACGGTGATTTGAAATCTGCTGCGCAGGATTACACAGTAAACCATGGTAAGGAGGTAACATTGCTTACTTAAAATTTTAGTTGAAAGGGAATTAGAACACCATAGACATTGTGTGAATCGAAAATCTAGCTATAAAGTATAAACTAGCCTAAAGATAGTGCGCGCATCGCCAAGATGCGCTTCCTCAGTGCTATTTAGTCGCGCGTTTTCAGACTAACGCAGCTTTCGTCTACGCAAGTTGAACATTACAGTCCACGTATTTTGAAAATGAGTATTAATGATAAAATCTACTGTACTCCATGAAAAAGTGCGCCGTTGTCAGTTTCATAAATACCGCAGATCACACGATCTCAAAAGCGGGGCTGTCCGTAGTGTGAAGAAGAAGGCATCATGGATGCGTGGCTTCCTCCCAGCTTCCCACCGCCACAACCACCTATTTTACAAAGCTCACTTATATAAATCACGTAACTTATTATAGCCTTTTTAATAGTCATTAAATCTAACAATATTTTGTGTCAATTGCCGAAAATTAGAAACAAAAAAAAAAATGACGGGAGGCTGTCTTTTCAAACAGCCGCTGATGTTAAAGGCGTAAGACTACTTTACTCACGTGACTCTTTTGTTTCTCGAAGTTTCTTGTAAATTTTTTTTGTAACTTCTGTTGTTATCCTTTATCTCTAAAATAACACATTAGTTATGTTTTTAACGTATGTAGTTACCGAGATATAGAGGATAGCATCACTAATTCATGCGTATTTTTGCCCAACTTTGCGACTCAGTAGTCGCTGAACTAAGATTCCGATTTTCAAATTCTATTTGTAACTTCTGTTGTTACTCTTTATCTCTAAAATAAAACATTATTTATGTTTTTAACATATGTAGTTACCGAGATATAGAGGATATCCCATACCAAGTTTTGTGGCGTTTTGGCGTGTGAATCAAATTCCTTCCTGAGACCCCAATGGGAGGAACGTAGTCCTACGTTAAAATTACAAAATGATTTTCGTTTTGACATAAAATATCCTTTAAAAGAGGGTTTGTAACTTATAAATGCGTTCACATAAATAAACTGACTTTGTTATTTTCTGTTGAACGAGCGAAATATACGCCGGAATTGCTGGTGAACTTTATTTCACGCAAAAAAATACAAATATCTTAGTTACGGGGAACAGCTTTGTACAGAAGGAAAAAAAGGAATGTATTTATTTGAGATTTACAAATAAATAAATAATTGCTTCAAGTACACAATTTTCCTTTAATTTCTTAGTTGAAAAAATCTCAATAAAGTTCAATCACGAATAAGTGACGATGGCACCAGTTCAAAAACAATTTAATCTTTGCATTCCTAGAAATATTTCAATCACTGAAACAATACGTCAATACAGTTCACACAAATCACGAATCATCTGTATGAAGTCTACGTCAGTGTCACGAAAGACTGCCCTTCTCTACACCTTACTGATCAAATACATAAACATTTTTATCGTTTTCTAAAATCTTTTGTGAACTTGACGATGTATAACAGAATAACTTAAACAAAGTAAAATAATTCTTCCCGTATAGACACTTGAATTTAAAATGGGCTTAAAATTCACGGAATGAAAGTTAATGTGTTATTAACTTTCTTTTTATGTATTTTAGTAATATGATATTCTTAAAGTTCTGTTATTATTTGTCTTAAATTATGTATTCATTAAATTTCTACTGTTACTTGGCTGTTTCAAGTTGTTGTTTGACATTAACTGAAAATATTTTCTTTGTTAATTTCTACTGTGAATCACAGACCAAGTGAATTTAGAGGCGATAAATATTAAGTTAACTTGCCGCCTTCAGCGACCAGATTGTTCGCCGAGAATATAATTTCATTTGAATGCATAATTTAATATTCATTGTTTCCTTAAAAAATCATTTTAAACTTCAAATTGTGGTAGACATTTACAAGTTTTGTTGGCAAAATGTTCGTCCCAAAATCGTTATATAGAAATTATTAGGAGTAAGTGGAAAAAAGCATTTTGTCGATCATCCAGTTTAATATTTATGTCTTCGTTTTGCCCTTCGCAACGGAAACGCTAATCAGTATACAGCTATCCATCTGATTGGTCCTCTCATCTAATTAAAACAAACTAATTTAACCTTCTAGAGAGAGACAGAAAAAAAAATCTCCCATACAATCTGCGTTATGCGATATCTGGTGCATATGAAACTTCATGGAAAAGTGAACTTTTATGATAGCTATGGACCTCATTATTCATGACCTTGTTTACCTTGGCAATGACCGCTGAGACAAATTATGCCCTCCCGAAACAAAAAGATGTGCAGACGCTGGACCTAATCAGATAGTTCTTATTACTGACCACAAGGTGTGACTCCGGTGTTGACCATTGACCTATATCAGAGTGCGGGTCACTAAAATCTACCGGAAGCCCATCCTCCCCTAGGGAGTCATAAAAATGTATTGTGAGGCGGATGCTCTAGCTTTTAGAATTGCTGACGAGGGCTTGTTAGATTGTTTTACACTTCTCTTTATCATTCTGATACAGACATTTTTGAATAGACATTTTGTGTGCGTGTGTCAGGGAATTTCAATACTTTCCAAATACCTACTCCACCTCCGTGTTTATACTCCACTATTTTATAGGTGGAATGCAGAAGTGGAACGATTTGCTCATTTGTTTACTTTGAGGACCCAAAATGGTTATTCGAAACAAATAATTTTGTCAAAGGATTTGTCGGGCAAGTTCTGTGCATCAAAATATGTTTCAATTTAAAAGTACCAGCTCATGCAGTACAGGGAAGAAACTTTTTCCTCTCGCGACATAAGTTAGGTTGCAAAAATATTCCGCAGTCCTATCTGGAACTTTCTTTCGTGAAAGTTAGTGCATATGCAAAGAAGAAAGTAAAACACCAAAAGTAAACATTAATTCATCATGAAAAAAAAATCAATGTAGTGTATTTACAGTGAAACCTTTCTACAGCGGCCACCTTCCATTCCTAAGAAGATAGGCCGCTCTAAAGGGATTTTTATGCTTGGAAGTACAAAATACGCTTTTAAACAAGCCCTAATTCATTATTTTTTAATAAAGTTAATTTTAAAAATCATCTACTGTAAAAATTACTTCGAAAGAATCTAATTTCTTTTCAAAAAAGATACAATTTGGATTTGCTTGGATTTTTCAGTGACAACTTTTTTTTTTTTTGTAGTATTGGAAAAAATAAATTCCTGGTCGTTTCGTCGATAGTGGTTCAGGAATGGGCAAATAAAATCATCTCTTTTTCCTAAAGTCAGTTCAGTTGAAAGTTTCATTTGCTGACGGTCGCAACCCATACCAGGAGCTTCTTTGAGCAAAGTTCGAATCAGCGCCTGAAAGGCACAAATCAACCTTTGGATGCCCGATTCCGGTAGAGGCCGAAGTACAGTTTTCTTTTCACACTAGGAAAGTAATGACTAATTTCGATCTGATTTCCTGTGTTGACTTTGAGTGTATGAATTTTTTAAAAAATCTTTATTTCCTCCCTTTTCTCTAAATAAAAGGTCTAGGGTTAGAGATGTAAGGAATATACTTCATTGAAGTTAAAAGGTGACCAACCTGGCCTCTTAAGACGGCCATTCACTTGAAGTATAGCCATGCCATTTGTCCTATGCCCGGTTTTTTTCCCACCCATTTTAGTCGAAAAATACAGGCACGTCATTCACTTGTATTTAAAAGGACGCTAACTCTGAACGAAGGTGGGGGAGTGATTTTCTTTCCCTCTCTACAGCTGCTTGTCAATCGCTCTTCGATTTTCCCCAGTCAGAAGATTTTAATTTATGCTACCCTCAAAGCGAGGCTTCAATCTACGCAAGGCATTGTTCTTTTCGCTAGCCTCTTTCAGGGTCCCTCTGAAGCGAGATTTTAAAGTCCGGCGTTTACGCTCCGATTTCAGTCCAGACGGAATTCCAATCATCACAAGCCATTTGCTGATCTCAGCAGATTTAAAATACTATCTTCCCCTTATTGTGAATGCGGGGCCATTGGTGACCCCGATAATTATGTATTTGAGTGTCGCTATACAAATGAGTTTCACCTTGGGAGACCCACAGAGAATGCTAAGCCACTGTGGATCGAAAACATTTTGTCTTGTAAAATTAATCGTGACAAGCAGCTCTCTTGTTTAAGATTAGCGAAGCTATCTGTGATCGTCTGTGTTCAATGTAAACTCTTATTTTTAAACTTTTAGCTTTAAATTTTAACTAGTTGATTTTTTTTTTCTATGTCATTTTAATCACTTTTGCCCATTTTAGATTTCTACACCTTATATTTTTATGGTGTCTTGTTTGTGTTTTATGTGCTTGGATTTAAATTGTTTTTTTTTTAACTATTGCTTGGGGTTTTTTTTATGTACTGCTGTTTCTGCACCCTGGCATTTTGTGTATCTTCTCTCGGCCGTTTTCGGCTGATTGAGTTGCGGCAACATTGATTTTGCTTTTTATATTAAATTTTTGAATTTATTTCGATGTATCTTTGTCCACCAGTGTTTCGGTGTAGTATGTAATTTTCTTTGAACATAATAAAAAAAAACCCTCCCCCTCCGGGCCATGTAAAGCCTTACGCCAATTTTGGCAGACTGGTTCGGAGTGGGTAGTGAATGAATGAAAGCCATTTGCTGATTTCCATAGGTTTTGTTGACTTTTCCCTTCTCGCGTTCCAAAATATCCAGTTTATCTGTGAAGTGAATGGCCGGCTTTAGAGGGGTTTGAGCTGCCGTTAATAAAGACTAATTTATCGTTAAGTCTATGGGCCAAAAATTCCGCGCAAAACAAAAGAGGCCGCTAAGCAGGAGCGGCCGCTTAGAGAAGTTTTTTTTATTATTAAAATTTTAACAAAATATTCAAATATCTCTCTCGCTCGTTTTTACTTACTAATAATATTGATGGATCTCTCGTACATAAGCACTCGTTATCAGTTTTCATGATTCTTAATGACATAATGAATGTCCACCAACAGTTAACAAAGCCCTGGTTTAGGTAAATTTTCTTCGTTTTATAAAAGGATAAATAACATTTCATGAGAAGCATAAATTTTGCTTCTGTGTGTTTTTTATAGTATTTCACGACGAATTCATTTGGTTCATGTAACCACTATACAATTTAATATTTTGAAGCCTTCTGAAATTGATGCTACTTTCATGAGTAGATTTAATTTCATAGAAAAAGCAATAATCTTATCAGATATCGAAAATAAATTCTGAAATTTAAATTATCGATAATTCCTAAATGGGCATCTTAAAGAAAATATTTGAATCTTATCTAGAGAGTCAGTATTAATCTGTCTATAGATTTATCTCATACAATAAGCACATATAATAATATCAGCAAAAATGACGCAAAACTTGATAAGTTTGCAGCTGATGCACTCGATGTTGCTTGTGATAAAAATATTTACAAGTCTAATTACTTAAAGCACTTTAAATTTAATTAAACAATTTTTCGCTACAGTGTCTTTCGTTGATTTTCGTTCGCTTTCTCCTGCTGTCATATGACCCTTCGGCTAGAAGCTAAACCCCTCTCATCTTTTTTTCTCCGTACTTTGAACCACCTAGCCAGTGGCGGATTTTAACAATATGAGGCCACAGGCGAAATATGGATTTGAGGCCCCTCCCTTCACCCAAATTTGTAAATTTGCTGTCGGCTTAGGACTGCCATGTACGTCAAAAGTATCTCGAGGCGAGCACCTCAAGCACCTATGCGAAAAACCGCCTCCGCACCTAGCACCCCTTGGAATTCCATTTTTCCTTCCACATCAATGCTACAGGGACAACCGACGTACCTTTATTTCCTGGGTTTTATTGCCATAAACCGAAGTACCACTCTCTTCTTTTTGGTGTTCGTGTGCCTGACTGAAAATACCACTTAGTGTACTTTTTTTTCTCCTTAGGTCCAATCCCTTCGGTAAGAATGAAACTCAGTAACCTTGAATCATTTTACATACTCATAGGGTCGTTAAAATTTTGTGAAATTAAATAAAAAATCGCATAGTAAGAGCAATTAAATTAACGCCATTGGATTGCTATGCATGCATATCAAAAGGTTCGCATGCCACGAAATAAAACTTCCGCCTTAGAATTAATACCCAAGGAAGCAATATTTTTTAGCATAATTTTAACAGTGACAAAAACGTGTGAGGGAAGGATCTGATGAAAGAATAAAATTGGTTTAAATTCAATTACAATAATAGAAAACATAGTTACAAATTGTGTTTAATATGAATTTTGAAAAATTAAAGAAAAATCCTATGGTTGGTATCATTTAAAAGATAACTGTTTGCTCTTTATGATCATATAAAGGTAATTTCTATACTTTTTCAGAAGTTATTGGCTAAAAATTGAGTAAAAACGTCGAAAATTGACTTACTTTTTGATATTTAATTAAATAACTTAAGAATAAATTAATTCTGAAAATAGCACAGTTGACCTAGAAATGAACCCCAGAATGGCATGTGAAAATTTTTTGTAGCTGCCATCATTTAGGAGGGGTTCTTGTAATAGACATATAAGTGTATTTTCTACTTTATATTATAAATACAGCCAAAATTAAAATAATATATTAATATAAATAAAAATAATATAGCACGAGAATATGGTATTCTCTCGAAAGTGATAATGATAAAAAAAATTATCAATTTGTCTCAAATTTTTTTTATTTCATTTAAAATTGTAATCCGAGTGTTCTGTAGCAGTGAAAAAGAGGGAAGTAAAATTGCTTATCCATTTAATCAGAAAAACCTTGGAGTCGCTTCAGTTGTACAAATCTTTAAAATATTACTATTTGTGTCGAAGTTGTATAATTGTACTAGCTTGTAAGTTTTTCACAAGCCCATAAAAACTTTTTATGTAAATCAGATTTTGTAAAATGCAATACTGATTTAAATTTTTATTCAAATAAAAATAAAATAAGTTGATAGATTAAATCAGAGTCGAGCTTTGAAGTTATATTATAGCTATTTAGAGACAGACCTCCTAATTTTTAGCCGTGTTCATGCGACGAAAATGAATGTGAACTGGCACTCCCTCCTTTCATAGCACCAAGCCTGCATACACGCTGGATCATGAGTAGGATTGAGTTTCGAATCCGCGACTCCTCCAGTTCCGAAGCTGAAATTGTGCCACCAAGCCTAAGGTGGAAAGTGTATTGAGAAGTAATCCACATGCTTAAAATACCCTGATAAACCATCATCTTTTCAACATCGACATAATGACTTTCATTTTATGATAGAGCTAATGGTTTATTAAAGTTTACTTAACATTATTTTGATTTGGTGAACACTAATGTTAAATACGTTGTGTTGATTTATCTGTGTAGTTATTTTACTGGGATTGATTGAATCTGAAATAGTTTTGGGACAAAAGAGAGACAGAGAGAAAACACAACAAAGTAATATACTTAATTTTATTCACAATAACAACACATCTCTGAAACAGCTATTAATTGCACTCTACATGATTTTTTAACAAATAATTTGATTTTTCAAAGCAAAGCTTATGTTCCCTCTGTTGTCGGATGATAATGAAATGTGCAGCATTGTTTGATAAGACTTCACCGATACAAAACTGCATTTCCATACTTATCTCTTTAACAAGTATACCACTTTTTCAAAAACATATTTAGAAATGATGGTACAAATGATAAAGAGGGTGCTCTTAAGTATGAAAATGCAATTCAACGTATTTTCTCAAATTAAGTGTTTAAACCAAAAAAACACACGTGAAGTCAATTAAAACATTACATAAAACTAACATCGTATTTCATAAGGCTGCACATCATTTTAAGTAGCAATATTGCACATAGTTTGTGGATGGATTGAAATAAGCAATATTTGAAGTTAGCTGATACAAATAAATAATAATAATCAGTTTCCTTTGGATGGCAATCAAATTATTTAGCCACTAGTTGAAGCTTAAGTTTTAACCACGATTTTTTGCAAACCTCTCACACAGAGACACACACACAAACACGAGGACGATGTTGTGATGTCTGTACAATAAACAGAGAAAAATTGACTTTAGTCCACAGATGAAAATACTATTTTTTCCCCTTGGATCTTCCTACCTCCAACAACTGAAGATAAAGTGGGTAACACTTTTAAATCAGGAACCTAAACAGAGAGAAAGACAAGTTTAATTCACTACAGTTTCAGCTGATTGAATAAAAGTAAATTGTATGAGACAGAGATCTGAATAAAAATTATTTAACGGTAATACATAAATTTGACTAAATCTTTTTACAAGAACTGCTTTCTTACATGAAAAATGGAGCTTTAAAATATGCAAATAATTTCACGGTTATGGTGTGAAGCAAAAGATAACCAAAATCTGAGTTCTGTGAATCAATGAAAATAATTTATCTTTTGTGTTCTTATACCAAGAGGAAATGAAATAAAAACTAATAGCAATAGCCATGAGAATTGCATGCAGCATGGCTCCTATTTTTATAACAAGGACTGAAATAATTTTTAAACAGGAATCTGTATGTATCTTCCACTGATTTAATCCTTTTAATAACAACTGATTATCAACTTAGACAAATAAAATTTTTAGATGATATATCTGATAATGAGAATCATATAGACCATCCGATACTTTCATTTATTCACTTCTTTTTTTATTTTCATTCAGAAGAGTGTTACAATTCATTACACTATGAAACAATTTTATTGTTCAAAGAAATGCTTCTGAACAAATAGATTAATTAAAATCTACTGATTTTTCTTAGCATGATCAGCCCATTATTAATATTCTGAAAAAAATATAAGAAAGTAAAAACCAATAAAATTTTTCACTTAAAAATTATTACATGATCATCAAAAATATAGTTATTTCATAGAACTAATTAATAAAAATTTGCCAGTTTACTAGTGACTGTCCTGTCAGATACCCCAAGTATCGAACTATAACTAAGCACAATATTCCCTAAGTTCAAAATTTTCAAATTTGAAATATGCTAATAATTTTCTTAGTGTTAATTTAGAATAATATCTTTAACGTATAAAACTGATACGATTCAATAATTTATCTGTTTTAACAGAATTTCATTACGTAAATTATTTAATTTAAATGCTAAGAATTGACAAACAAAATTTTAAGAAAATCATTTCTTGAAAAATATTTCAATGCGAACGGACATGATTTCATATTTAGATTATAGAAAATCAGAAACTTTAATTTTTTTATAGAGCAAATAGCGGTTTTTTTAACCAAAGATATAAAAAATCTACCAATTTTTTTTTAATTTCAAAGACATATTAAGGAACATTTGAAAATTTTGAGGACTAGAATTAAACAAATTACCATGCCTCATCACAGATCACTTTCTGTGAGAACATTGAGCGAAAATGTTGCAATGCTGTCTCCCAAAGAAGAGCTCTGTGCTCGAATGCTGTACTGGCCCACATCAGTTGATGCACATTTTTCAATTGTTAGTGTACATGCCTTGCCAGATTTTGTTATCTTGTGACGAGCGCTTTTTTCGTCCAAAACCTTGCCATCTTTTGTCCATTTCACTATTAAAAAAGAGTAAAAGGCACATTTAGTTATATAGCGAATGCAATTACTAATATACAGAATGTAGTATCAGAGAATGATAGCTAATTATCTAATGTTTCTAGCTGTCTTTTTCTTATCTTCCTAAAAGATAAACACACTGAAAGCACCTTCTTTGAAAATGATTTACAAGACTTATTTTTAAAAAAAAGCTCCATTTGATACTTTCAATATATTTTAACATTATTTCCATCCCCATATTGAAATTCCCATATTGCTTTAAGCAAACATTTAAAATTAATTCCATTTCACATATTTTTTTTATATACATTAACATATTATAACAAGATATTCAACAGAAAATATGTGATCATAATAAAGCACTATATAGTCCTAAAATTAAATACAGAATTGAAAAAAAAATAAATATAATTATTTAAATATTTGGTAAGTGAGAGTTAAAAATTGGATTGGAGATTTTCGGTAATTGCATAGATACCAGAAAAAAATTCCAATCACGGTCTTGAACTTTCGATCTCAACATTGTTATTTATTCATCTTTATACTTAGTTTTATTTTTTGAAACAGAATAAAGTTGCAACCATTCTGAAAGATAAACTTAACATTCACATTTTCAAAACGATTAACTCAAAACATTAATATTTTAATTAAGTGGTGACAAATTTTTTTTTGAGATTCTTTACCAAATATTTATTAAATTTATCATTTTTAATAATAGTTTTTAAAAAGTAACATGGTTTTTACAATTTATAAAGCTTCTGGGTGATAGTTAATAACATTATTACAAATGGAAAACTGAATATAAAATTAACCTTTATCAGCATCTTTTTCCAATTCAGCTGTGAAGGTTACAGATTGATTTTCATGAACTGTTTGAGATTCCGGGAATTTGGCGAATCCTGGTCCTTTGACTGGTTCATTAGGAACTGAAAAAATACACAAAAAATGCTTTTTAGAAACATTATTGAAATATATAAAATTTGAACTCAAAATTAATGATAGAAGTGTCCAAACACTTAAAATTAAAGGTGAAACATGTTAATTTAAAATTAAAGATATGATAAAACACAATGAATTCTAGCAAAGTAAAAATTAATGTCTTTATTTAAAAAATTATTTCTCTTATTTTTGAGAAGTCAGTAATTTACATATTATATATTTGTGGAAGAGAAAATTATTATACAAGAATATGAAAGACATAAAAAACAAATGTTAAAATTATACAATTTTTAAATGAAAAATTAATTTCCCCACTCTTTACTATGATTTTGACCAAGGCTGTTTGTTTCTCAATTTATGTTCCTTAGGAATATCCAAATAAATCCTCATTTTCCATGATGTCTCAATTGAATTAAATTCTAACAGAAAATATAACTATTTGTTATCAGCAGATAGAATCTACAGAAATTTTTTTTGTTAATTTTATTTTGTTCCTCCTAATGATGGTTGGTTTTAATCGCAAAGGAAATCATTGTACTGAAACAATCTCTGTTTGGCTCCATGTCCCGATTAGCAAATGAGAGATGGAGAATGAGACAACATTATTAAATCAATAAAAATGGCGTTGCAGTTAAAATCTGTTGATTTCATTTGATTTTCTTACGATTTGAAAAAAATATCCTTTCACAGATAAATATTCCTGTTCTCATAATTTTAAGTAACAAATACACTGTGCAAAATGCTGGCTTTGATTTATATTGCATGACTTTAACAATTAAGTCAAATTATTTTTCATGCACAGCAAACTCTAACATTTTCTACCCTTGTCCAATACAGTAGCCACGATTGACACAATTGAATTATATTTGGTTATTTTGTTTATTAATCTCCTGCACAATAAAAAGAAAATAATAATCATGCATCAAAAATTCCAATTTTTTTCAGTTTTATTCAGTTTTCTCTATGTATAAATATTTAGAAGATAAACGAGTTATTTTTCTAGAATGTCACTAGCAGAAATTAAGAAACATTTAAGAAAAAAATTAAATAAGAGCTCCATCCTCAGTGAGAGAAAACTTAGTTACTGTTACAAAAAGAAAATATTTATAAGAAATTTTGCCACGACTAGCAAGATATATGCTTACCTAAAATGACTAGAGTACAACTGCTGAATGCTTCTCCAGCATCATTGAAGACTTCACATGTATATATTCCACCGTCTTCTGGGAATATCTCTGGAATTTCCAGTTTATAGTCATCACCTTCAGTCTTATATTGGAAGTCTTTGCTATTCTTTATTTCTTTTTCGTTGTGAAGCCATACCACATCAAATGGAGACTCACCTATAAATAAAATAAAAAAGTTTCTATATGTGAACTTTTTGGTATTGAAACAATGTTCAAATAAACCTATGATTATGTTTAGCTCATACCGATGTATGTTAAAAGAGGAATTTTTAAACAGATAAGCAGTCAGTAGCCAATAGTAGGAAAATAAATCAACAAATTATTTTACTAGTCTTTAAAATTGAGGATAGACAATAAATGTCATTTAGAAAAGATTACAGTGTCTTTAGAAGATAATTTGCTTTGTGTGTAAAGGAAACTTAAAAATCAACCTATCAATTTATTTTAACCATATGGACTTTAAAAAGTAATAGCTTACATTTCACAGTGCATGAAAGAGTAATGGGATCACCATCTTTGACCTGTTGGCTCTTCAAATGCTTTGTGATCCTTGGAGGTTTTCCTGAACCACTTTTTGGAGCCTTCTTTTTCTCCATTGCTAAAATAAATTATATTATTTTATTAGGATTATAAGTGACAGATCAAAATACAGAAAATAAATATCTCATTTTTAATCTTCAAATGTATTTTGGTCCTTAACTCAATGAAATAAGTTTTTACTCCCATAAATTTCATAAGTACATGATACGTAGAAAAAGTCAGAATGAATAGGAAAGTAACAGTTAAAATACTAACGCAATATGGTTAACTTTCCAGATGTGGAGACTGATCCCAATGAATTGGTTGCTTTGCAAACATATGTTCCTTCATCTTCTGGGAACACTTCACCGATTGACAGAGTAGCAGCTTTATTCTTGTACTTCAGATCAATGATATCAGATGAATGGAGTTGCTAAATTAAAACAAACGTCTCAGTACTAACATACTTTTAACACAACAATTAAGACTTTATCTAAGACATTTAAAAGAATATTTGTCAGAAGAAAACACAGATATGTGTTTAACATGCAATCGTGAATAACATTTCATCAAATAAATGCACATAACAAACTCTGAAAAATTATTAATATTTGCATACCTCATCGTTCTTAAACCATTCAATCTGGGGATCAGGATCACCAGTAACAACAACCTTCAAAGTCAAAGGATCACCATCTTTTATTTTAAGATCTTTCAGACCTTCAGAGAATGTTGGAGCAGCCATTGCAGAATCGTCTGGAACTAAAAGTAACATTCACCAATCAAAACAAAAGACAACTTTACATGTGTTATTTGCCATGAAAAATATCTTTTTGACACTCGTGAAAATAAGATTAACATAATATTCAGAATTTTTCTTTTATACTACTCACTTACTCATGGCACTTAGAATTAATGTACCATGTCTTCTTTTTATAAAATAAAGACTTCCATTACAATGCATTCTAAAACAAATGCAACAAAATATTTAGCCCAGACTGTAATTGTCTACAGCTTTCTACAAAGAAACAGTTTATGTTTTATTTGATTTCTTTTTTCTTTCAAACCATTATAGGGATGGACAAAAAAACCTACTCAACTGTCAACAATAATGACTCTTCAAAAAATAATAATAATAATAATAATAATGAATCATTTTTTTCCTTCAAGGGAAAAAAATCATTTAATAAAGTGATGTCAGTTTTCTGCTTTGAAAAGAAACAGTTTTTTAACGTACATATGGTAGTGTCACTTAATTTGCTCTCTATACTTTTTGAGTGCAAGAGAGAAGAAAAAAAAAGTATCTATACATTTAAAATAATAGGCAAAACCAGTGGGCTAGTATCCCACTCACCAACCACTGGACTGATTTTGATAATTTTTATTTCATATCAAATGATAGGAATGATAGATATGTCATTAATGGTCGCCTGCCTCCTGCCACTCTCCATTTTCAACAGAAATCGAAAAAATACTTCTCCACTGTACATTATCCCTATGGGAAAAAACTTTCAGACAGTCCTCCAACCCCAACCACTGGACTAATTTCGACAATTCTTATTTCATATGAACAGGGCCGGCTGGAGAGCTGTGCGAATGGTGCGAGCGCACTAGGCCCCACGCTTTCTAAAGGCCCCACACCACTGACTGATTTTGCAAATTAAAAATGCTTTCTTTTTCTTTTTTTAAATCCTAATATGCATTAATTTAAATATGGTCACCTGATTTCTGTACATTTCAGGTCGACCAATACAAGGCAAGGTTGGCTGCTTTGAGTTTCATGTAAGTCGACTAAAGAGTGAGGAAAATAAAATCAATGGAAATCAATATCATAACAAAGAAAGCCCAAAAACAAAGATAAACTCAAAGGTAATCAAAAAAAGCAAACAAGGAATCCATTATGGTCCATTTTTTCAAGGGCTAAGAACTTTATTTGAAATGGATTCAAAATAATAATTGGGAGATTTTTCTGCAAGAAACTTGTATAAACATAGCTTCTCTTAGCCCGAAATTTCCCAAACAAAAGACAAAGCAGATCTGTACGCCAAAAAACATATTTTCAAAAGAAAGAGGAAAAACAAACACACAAACATCAAAACGCTAATAAGATTAATTAAAATTAGCAGCCATCTGGCTTTTTTTAAAATTAGCCATCACAGATGAAAACTTACACTATGCCCATAGTTGAGAAAAAAAAAGGTTCTTCACGTAATCACAAACCCACGGTAACTATCTTTTAAAAGGATGAATTATCAAATTATTATTAAAGAAACACTAGTCCCACGGCGCCATCTATATTCGAAGAAACAAAAAAGAAGAAGTAAAACCAGGAATTTTTTAGGGAATGGAACCAATTTAGACATACTAAGAAAAAAACCCTTAGTTTCCATCTATGCCTCAATGAATGTGATTTTTTTTGGCCAATAAAATCAATGTGCTTCATTGTGCTTGCGTTGTAACGGCTGATCGTACATCGTACGTTTTTATCAAATAGTGAGAAAATAAATGAAATATTCGTATTTAAAGGGAAACAGTGTTTAATGTAATATATTATTGTAATTTACTGAATAATATAGTTTATTGATGTTTTTTGTAATTATTCTAGTAAAATAGCGATCTCAATGTTCTTTTATAATATTGTTTTTCGATAATTTCGCAACATGACTAATAGAGACAGAGTTGCCGGAAGAAAATATATGTGTGACTCTGATAAATTGCAGACAAAAAAGGACAGAGAGAAGAAGTTGTAAAAAACGGAAGGAACTCCCTAGCAGAATTTTTAAAACCTGAAAGCATGCGCCAAACTGAAGAAACGCATAATTCAATGTTACTGGAAAATCAAAATCGCGGAAATTAGATTATGCCGTATGACATTCAGGAAAACAATCTTGATCATAAAAAAGCCAGCTTTCGTCTTAATGAAGAGGAAAGCAATTATAAGAAAACTGTGAACGGCTAAGAAAACATGAGCCGTTAAGAACAATAATAATTATAACATCAGATAATTATCTGATATTCTAAGATATATTAATGTAGATTACTCTGAAAGTGATGCGAGTGTACAAGAACAATTTTTTTACGTATTTACTTATTTTTATTTATTTATTTTGTTTCGAAATGGTAAAACACTCGACAGGGCAAGGATTATCGGTTAAAATTGAAAACCTATTAGAAAAAGAGGAATTAAATTCAGGAAACTTAATTCCTCCTTTTGTGGAAAGGGGTATAATAACGGAATTAATGTGAGAGGTTTCATACCGAGACGGACAAAAGCGCTTGTCATGTAAAAGTATTTCAAAGCACAGTATACGCTCTACGTAAGTCAAAATTTGAATCTAGTTCTTGGACAGGGTGGCCATCATTTTTGCTGTTTCAGTTTCCCTGACTTTTCCCTGACATTTCCAGGTTTTATAAAAAATTTCCCTGACTTTTTTCGGAAGTAGCCCATCAACCATAGAAAAAAAATCACCTGCACGTTGTCCATTCTAAGTATTCATGCAAGTCAGTATGGTTTGAATAAAAAAGCAAAATGTTTGAAAAAAGAACATTTATTTAAAACTTTTAAACAATAAACCATAAAATAACTAATACATCGTTACAATGAACAATTCTACTCTACCGAATTTTGCAGGTTTTTCTGATTAAAAATAAAAACTTAAAAAATCTTTAGGAGAATCAAAATCTCAATAAAAATATACGTTGCAAAATAAAACATAAATGGGGAAAAACCTGAATTTGCCATTTAAAATTAAACAAATAAAAATCTAATTTGATTTTTAAAAAAATTATTGTTGCGTCAGCTCCCCTCTTGTCCTAATCCATCACTTTGCTAAATTTGATCTCATATGTCAAAGATCTGGGCGTGCGTAAAGAGCGAAAAAAAAAAAATATTCCGAACATGCATACATAATACTAAAAAAATTGTTCTTTTATATGTATGGGTAACGGCTGTCCCATACTTTGAAGATCCCATAATTTATGAAAATGATCAGTAATCATAATGTTTCCCAACACTCAGATAAAAAAAACATACACAAAATAAAACAAAAAAAAAATGCTGAAAGAAAATATTAGCACTAATTTCAAATACTTCATAATTCCATGAAAAGATCTCCATAAATGGAAAAACAAACTAATTCTGGTATAACTCCTATTTGATATTAAATCATCATAAAAGCAGGTAGTAGAGTGGATGTTAACTTGTAGACATATAAAGAGAAATTTACGATCTCGTAAGCTATCTGAATCTCTTGGACATATAGCCACATCCCGGTTCTTCTTCCACATCTGAGTGTGATTACACTATAGATTTTTATCTCAAGAAGTATCATCTAATTTAACTAACAAAAGGAACGCGATTCTGTCCATGTAGTCCAGCCAACGAAGGTCCAAAATGGGGGTGAAAAAACATTAACTCATATAGTTTTGAAAATTGGTACACATGTTCCTGAGGGGCTTATTATAAACATACTAAAAGACCCCGTTCCTGGAGGGTGAGTTCGCGGCGCCATTTTGGATTTCATCCCTCCTTTTTTAGTTTTTCCTGAATATCTCGAAAAATATTCAGTTTTCAAATTACAATTGATTAAACAAATTAAAGAGCATAAAATTCCCTACAAACACATGCTTTTATTTTTTTGTTTTAGCTTTAATAGTTTCCAAGATAATGGATTTAAAAATTTGCCATCATCTTGGATTTTATCCCCCCCCCCTTTTTTTTTTAAATAATATCTCGAAAACGATTTGATTTTCAAATTACATTAAATACAAGAAATTAATGATCGTAAAATTCCCAACCAATGCATGCTTTTATTTATTTTCTAGCTTTAATAATTTCAGTGATATTTAAGAAAAACTAAAAAGTGGGGGTATAAAATCCAAGATGGTTGCAAATTTTGAAATCCATTATGTCGGAAACTAGTAAAGCTAAAACAAAAATAAAAGCATGCGTTTGTAAGGAATTTTGCGCTCTTTAATTTGCTGACTACATGTTATTTAAAAATTGAATACTTTTCGAGTTATTCAGAAAAACTAAAAAAGGGGGAATGAAATCCAAGATGGCGGCAACCTTTGAGACCCATTATCTGGAAAACAATTAAAGCTGGAAGAAAAATATAAGCATGTATTTGTAGGGAAATTTACGCTTTTCAATTTGTTAAATCAATTGTAATTTGAAAACTCAATAGTTTTCGAGATATTCTGGAAAAACTAAAAGAGGGGATGAAATCCAAGATGGCGCCGTGAACTTGCCCCCCCCAGGACCGGGGACTTTTAGTATGCTTATCAGAAGCCCCTAACGAACATGTGTACCAATTTTCAAAACTATATGATTTAATCTCTTTTCAAACCCTTCGTTGACTGGACTAATAGCCGAAATGTCGGTCCCTCGGAAATTTAAATGTAAACACCTCGCAACCTGGCGAGGTGTTTACATCAACACGAATGGCATTCGTTTTTGACTGTCAGTAAATGACTGACTTTCATTGGTTGCCAATGGTGTTTCATTCTATTTATGAAAAAAGATCAGAAAATTGTCGCCTGCAATAAGAATTATCAAAATAAAAAAATTCCAAGTTTGGAATAAATTTCCCTGACTTTTCCCTGTTTTTTCCCGGTCTCCCGAAATTCCCTGACTATTCCCGGTTTTCCAGGTTTCCCGGTCGGGTGGCCACCCTGTTGGAGATATTTCAAAATCATCTTCTCTTCTTAATTCTTTTTTTAACTATAGAAAGCATATATAATATTTTTGTAAGTTCTGTGATGCACTGAGATATATTAAAAGGGACTGTCAAATATCTTACTCCAAAACTACTGACAGAAATGACTTGGGGATGTTCCCTCGAAAGCGGGAAATCTGTGAGATTCCAAGTGCAACAATTTTCTTTAAGCTGGAAATACTTTTATGAACATGCTAATGACATGAAAAATGAAATCCTAAATCCAATCTATAGAGAATAAACTTCTTTTGAGTTTTTTTATTAAATTTAATAATTTCTATAGCTTACCGAATCAAGTAAATATTGTGAGCAAGATATTTCAAAATTATGCAGATATTGGTGCTGTAAATTCACATTTAATCGGCCTTTTATTATTGTTTGAGGAAGGAAGTAGTTGAACAGTTATTTGAAAGCAGTGCCTGAATATATATGAATCAAAGAACTGGACACAAAAAAAATGCTATTTTGCTTTGAAAGAACCTATGAGCCTATTTCATTTGGCAAAGAATATTGCCCAATAAATATCTTTTAGTCATAATCGATGGTCATAATCGATGGTGGCGTTTTTTCTTTTAAGAAAAGGTTCTAAATTTATCAGGAACATGAGATATCTTATGGAATTTTATATAATTAGGGTATATTCAAAACTGACTGAAGATAATCTTCTTAGAGTAAATTCGACTTCCCAAGACTATATTGATTGCATTAATTTATTAATGAAATCAAAATTTGTTTTCAAGTTTTGCCTTTCAGAGTCCCAATATTGTAATATTTATTTAGAGATAATTTATTTGAATCATATCCAAATTTTGTGTGTGTGACTGTTCTGAAAAATATACTGTCATTAACAATTACCGTCATTTCTGCAGAAAAAATCTCACATTATTGAAAATAATAATAAAAAATTACTCGAGATTTGTCTAGAAAGAATCACCTCCTTAGCTGTTTTATCTATCTAATTCAAAATAGCCACAAACTTAAAATGTGATAATAATATGAATGAATTTGATATAAAACCTGTAAAAAATGGAGCAAAAACAATATATTGTAATCTTTTTCTAGCAAGTCGCATTCCAAATTGTATTTTACGAGTTTATGAAGCAGTTATTTTTGTTATTTGATTTATAAACAAACTTATTTTATTTATAAATTAGTGTGATTGAAATGTTTACCTTCACATTCAATATAATAAACAGCAAAATGCAAAAAATTATTATTTTGTTATATGAGATATTTTTTAAGGCCCCACAAGTCAACTTCGCACCAGGCCCCGCTTTTTTCCGGGACGGCTCTGCATGACTCCTAGATATGTCACCAATGGTCTCCTGCCACCCACCACCCTCTATTTTCGAAATACGTATATTGCAAAATAAAATTTTGTCAGAGTCCTTCAGCCTCTACACAACCGGTAATTCGCCAATTTATTTTGCCAACTTGCAAGCAGAGTCACAGGTTATTAATATTACGTGCGAACAGCTGGTCGCCGAAACTGGCTAGTTTTATATAATTTAACTTTCTTAGTTCATCCATATTTTCCTTTTATAGCTTTCCTTCATAGCTATAGATGATTTACTACGAAAAAATTTCTATGTATAAAACTCTGTAAGTTTGTTTTAAAGTAATAAACTTCTATACTCCTTGACTAAAACTATTTATAATTACATGAATTTGATATACATTTACTTTCTCTACCAAAACAAACTCATATAAGCTTCAGTCTTAAATTTATTTAAAAAATAATCCTTCAGTTAAATGAAAAGTTCACTATTTTTTTTATTTATAATACCTACAATTTTGCTAACTCATTTTTTGTTTATTTACTTCACTTACATTTACTTTTCCAAAAATTAGTGTCCATAAAAATTGGACAGGAATATTGAATGAAATTTTTTACGATTTTTTTAAAAACTCATTCAGAAAGCTGAAGTAAGTTAAAACCATGATTTTCTAGTTAGTGGACAAAGTGGACACTTGACAATATCGGTAATATAGGCAGAGTACGCATTTTATGTATTGTTATTTGATCAAACAAATGTCAAAGTGTAAAATATTAACTCACTCTCTAACTCCCTTGTTGACGTCCTGGATCTGACAGGGCTTGTACCTTCTGCAGTTGTTTTCTTTCCATATGGCTTTTGAACTCTCTTTGTTGCTGAAGGAGTTGGTGATGACCTTGGAGGGGAGTAGCGACGTGAAGGGGAAAGCCTGGATGAAGAATAAGTACTCGAGGATGTGTAATCACCTCCTTTTTTGGTTGTGGATGAGCTGCTGTGAGAGGATGATTGCACCTGTCGGCTCCTAATGAAAGAAGTCAAAAGTTGAGGTAACAGAAACTTGCGATGAGTATTTTCTACATTGTTTTAATTCATTATAAATAATAATATATATATCTATAAAATATATTGACAAAGTATCTGTTAAATCATTGTTTCAATGAGCAAATCACATTGTTTTTGAGACGAACTGAGTCAAAAAGTACTTTTTAAAATAATCTTTTGCAGGATTTGGATTGTGTAAGGATTACAATACTGGGTTGGTGGTTCCATTCCCAGTTAAAATTGATGGATTTTTAAGAAGACAAAATTCATTTGCAACCTTGTCATCTGTTTACATAGGAGGTTAAAAGAACCCTTGGATACTTATTTGGCATTCTCAGCAAAATTAAATTCACATTGCAGTTTCAGCATCATGTGAAATCGATTCACACTCACTTTGGTGATTAGCAGTGTATTAAATTGCTGATAACAGGTTTGAAAATTAATGAATGATTGTCATGCTCCAGAGAATTAGCTATGTTTTGCACATTTTTTAATGACAGAAGCAAGTCCCATTTAAAATAGCAACATTTCTGTTTATAGAATGATAGAATATCTATAGTATATATATTACGGTCAATGTGGATGATCAGATATTGTGGATAATTGCCGCGGAAATTACGCATTATAGCTGGCTATTATTCATAATAATCAAATGAGCTGGTTAAAGTGGAGAATTTATGATAATTTATCACATTAACCGATTATTATGAATAATTACCAATGAATGTGATTAATTACATTAACATGTGATCTCAATGATCAAAATTCATTAGTAAATGTGGTTAATTAAGCAAAATTATTCTAACATTCAAATAGCAAACGAAACTACTGGGTTCCGGCTCCCGTTGCTAGCGAAGCCATAGGATGTTTTTTAAAGTAAAAAAAAAAAAATCTGCCCGGTGCCCACTTTAAATGCCGCAGGCATCGCGAGCGCTGTTGAAATTCTACATTTGAAACAGAAGATAGTGCAAAGACAACAGACAAATACATTCGGTTCGAAAAGATTCTTCAACTTTAAGCGATTAACCTTTAACTGTGACCAATGCATCTCATGTTTTCAAATAGAAAAAAACAAAATAGATTTCAACCGAAAATAATTACACTGATCAAATTTCATTGGTAATTATTCATAATAACTGGTTAATGTGATAAATTCTCTTAAATTATTCACTTAACTGGCTTATTATAAATAGTCGCCGGTGAATTTCCACAATAACCGATTATCCACATTGACCGTAACATATAGACTCCAAATAATTTTCAATAAACCGAATTTATAAAATGAAAAGTAAATAAGAAGCTTCCAAAAGTGTATTTCATGTCAATATCATTGAATAATTTTATTTTATTTTTCACTATGTACATGCTTCATTATAGAAAAAAGCGGCCGTTTAAAATGCAAAATTCAGAAAACATTTTGCATAATACCAATTAATGTACAGTATTGTTTTTGATATTTTAAAATATTTTTTAATGTATCAAAAATTCTCCGATACGTATTAATGTTTTTCCAAAAAGTTATTTTGATATTTAAGTAGATAAAATGCACATTCACTAAAGTATGAAAAATTGAATAAAAGTACCGTTTCAATACGAGAAAATATTATAAAAAAATTAAATAGCACACACTATAAAAAACAAAAGTTATTTTTAAAAAAGAATGTTATTTCAGCGCATTTTGTTCAATGAACTCGTTTAAGATATTCTAATCAATATAAAAGACCATGTTTAAATTATTCCAACTTTACTAACGAAGAACGAAGTGTTAATGTCGATATTAATTCACTGAAGAAAGGACTTATAGAAAAAAAGAATTAAATTCCTACCGATCCACTTGAATACTTACGATGATGAATATGAAGAGGACGATTTGTAATCAGAACTGTACTTGCTGGAATATTTTGAAGAGTAGTCTGAGCTGTATTTTGAGGAATAATCCGAGCTATATTTGCTGGCGCTGCTGTAACCACCAGTTCGAGAGACAGATGAATCTCTGTAAGTATCTCTCATTGGTGAGTATGCAGATCGATATGAAGATTTTTGCCCAGGAAGGGGTGAAGGTGCTGGTGTAACAATGAGTGGTGCATTTATTTTTGGAACTTTTCGATCTGCACATAGGGGAAAAAAATATTGCATTTAAAAGATGAATCAAACATTTTAGGAAGATCAATTAAGCAACAAATAAAATGTGGATTCACTTTGAAGAAACTTAAGAACGGCATGTTATAATTTACTATTTAATTCTATTCATAAAGGAAACTTTTGATTGTTACTTAAAACAGAGCAAACAAAATATGTGTACTGATTGAAACAAAATACAGTAGAACCTAGATTATCCGACGTAATTGGGACCGAACCTACATCGGATAATCGAAATTTCCGGATAATAGAGAATTTTTCAATAATCATCTCATTTAATATGTAACATCGTTATCGAACTCCTATTATGACTATTTAAACTTCTAAATAAATATCTCAATTCAAATTATACATGCAAATTTATTTTGAAACAAAAAACTTACAATGATTTAAATGGAAACTTCATCTGGCGTAAATTGGTCATCCTTTGTCGTGAAGTCATGAAGTTTTCTTAAAAGCATTAGTTCAGAGGAATCACACTGTTCTTGTTGTTCCAACCAAGCAAGGCCTTTTGAAAAACACTCAAAAGCATCATTGTTACTAATGTTTACTTGGGAATCATTCTCGCCTTCATCATCATCTTTTTCTTAGTCTTCTTTTGGAGAATGTCGGATTTCTGCGATAATTTCCTCATCATTAAGCAATTGGAAGCCTGCATCTTCCATGTCACAATTCAACCAAACTGTGATTTCTTTGATCCCACAGTTTTTAAAACCTGGCAACGTGCTAAAAATGTTTGAAAATTCAGTAACACCATCTTTCGCAATGTCAGTAACATTTTCATCTGCGCCAGTTGAAAAAATCGGCGAAAGTTTTCGCTAACTTCGTCTTAGAGTCAATTGCGGCATAGATTCCCATGGTTCACTGATCATATAAATGCAGTCTTTAATGTTGACAGATTTCCAAAACACTTGTATTGAAACTGTAGATGCAGATTCTTCTTCAAAAAGTAATTTTCTGATTAATTTCTTTCGGTAAAGAAGTTTTAAAGACTCCATAACGTCCTGATCCATAGGTTGCAGCAGAGACTTTGTATTCCAGGGCAAAAATAAACACCAGAAGTTTCCAGATTTTAAAAAGTCAGTAACCGGATGAGACGGGCAGGAATAATAAAAGCGCTCCATTCAAATTTGTTTTTTCTTGCCAAATTTCACTGAAGGCACAAAAATATTAAAAAACTACTTTAAAAACTGTTATCCAAAATCCATCCTTTGGATCTGTTAACCAAAATTCATATGGATTATGGTTAACAGAAAGTGCCGTTTAAAAGAGTTTCGGATAATAGACCCTGAAAAAAAGTCAGGAAACCGACGTCGGTTAACGGAGAGTTCCGGTTAAACGAGGGTCGGATAATCAAGGTTCTACTGTATGTATACTGACATCTGATAAATTAATCTTTTAAACATTGTTGAATGTTTTCATTCCTGCCCTATTCCATTTTTGGTTTTCTATGTGTTGAAGGATATAATGGACATATAGCTCCAAATAGTATCATTTGAACTGTAGAATAAAATAAGAAATAAAATCCCTCAAGTTTCTTTTTTCAAAGCTCGATTTACTGGTCTACTTTAACACTGATATGCTTTTTTTTCCATTGTGGATGGAATGGGATTTATAGGGTGTGGGCATAAAATTCAATGTGATCAACCCACGAACATATTTTAATTGTAGAAAATACGTGGAACAATCTAAGTTTCATGAAAACCGATCTTTGAATGAATAATTTAGCTGCGCATTTGAGATTTTTTCCTCAAACTGTTACTTTATGGATATATTTTTTGATAGATAGAAAAATTGTCTTCCACTTTGTCTTGAGGTAGAAAAAAATCTCTTATACAGAAATATGCATGTAGCTCAGATTTTATATAGAAATATGTATATAGCCAAAAGAAATTACCCAAAAGAAAATTAATTTCATTTTGTACAAAAATAGAGTCTTTGCATAAAAATTACTGACTTTCGAATAAAGAAAAAATAATTCAATTAGAATATCATGAGCATGTATAATATACAGGGGTGTCCGGGGGATAGGGTCCACTGTCGGGGATGCAGTGCCGCCCCCCACCGGGGCGAATTTTTGTACTTCTCTCACGCAACAGGCTATTCAACTCAGTTGATAAATAAAAATCTGGCAAAAGATTGAGAGGGTCATTATTACACCCTTCCATTGTACCGCTGGTCATGCTTTCCATTGGGGAGACCCTACCCACCATGTCGGGAGGACACTAATGCCACTCTTGATAATATAAACATTAAAACACATATCAGCTTCAACAAGAAAAATATCACAGCTATTCTTTCCCAACAGGCTACACAGGGAGGAGGAGAATCATATAGTCATAGTTGTAGTATTATGCACTGGCATCTGTAGGAAGTACTGCAAAATTTGGATGCAGGGTTTAAGTCAGAGGTTTTCACCATGTGATATGTGTACTCCTGGGGGTACGATGTGAACCTGCTGGGGATGGAGATTGCATACGAAAATAATGTTGGTAATGGTGGAAAACATAATCTATCAGAGCTTAATTTCGGATGAAAGTGGAAATCTGAAAGTCTACTCATAAAATAATATATAAGAAAGAGTAAATTAAAACCTAGTAATTGACTGATAATTGATTGTCCTTATCACCACCTATCAAACTGCATGATCATGCATGAGTTATCCAAGTCTTTGCAAAAGCATTGCTACTAACTTTAACTTTAGGTCCTTTTTTTTGTTCTTTTTGCTTAAAGCTACCCACAAAAATCCAGAAACCTCTCAAAATATATTATTAATCCTCAGTTCCTTAAATAAACTCAGGAATCAGAGTGAAATCGCCTTCCACTTTAATAGTTGATTATAACATTGAGTAATTATTAGCTTTCATCACAAGTTCAAACAAAATTATTTCAATGCTGTTTTTCATTCGTTTTGGCACTGAACTAATACTATTATCAAAAATTAAGTAAAATATAAAATCAAGAATAATTTACACAAATGGTATTAGTTAATTTGAGACGTTTGACTCTCAAGATAATTTAAGCCTAAATATTATCAATAAAAACTTCTTGCAGAGGAAAGGCATGAGAAATGAAAATCAAGGGGTATTGTAAAAAAAGAAACGGTTGGGAAATGCTGATTTAAGTCATTCAAGCAGATTGAAATGAATAAGGCAGAGTAACATTTTAAAATATCTGAGTTAAGCATAAATGAATTTAAAAATTTACCCAAACATGTATAATCAACCTAAATTGAAAAAAAAATCCTTGTATTGTGGATGTATTTAACATTTATTTTATCTGAAAAGGTACTGAATATTCGTTCTTTACAGCTTGGTGATGTCCTGATGGGACAACCCATAACTATGCTCATGGAATACTGATCAAAGAATTTCAGTTGAAGTTAAAAATGGTGCATAGGACTTCAGATGGTTATAGAAACTTCATTCATACAACACAGGTTATTAAATTTTCAATGTTAATTCAGTAAAAATGTACTCGTTTATTAAATAACTATACAAATTGTCAGAAATGCACATCTTGTTCATGTTTTACCTTCTACTTCAACATGACACCATGTTTCGTCTTCTCCCAGTGAATTTGTTGCTCTGCAGCTGTACTTTCCAGTATCTTCAACTGTGCAGCCAATGATTTCTATAGTAACAACACCATCAGCATGGGAGGAATTATACTCAAACTTGTTTAATTCTTTTCCATCTTTGAACCATTTAACCTGAAAAGTGAATTTCCATAAATCAAGAGAAAATAATCATGCAATGTAAAACAGTTTATAATATAAAGAAATAAAAGTTCTCCTTATGACTTACATAAAACCCTCAATCAGAACATGCTGATTATTTAACAATAAAATGTCAACAACATCAAGAATGAATGTAGAAAGAAAGAAATAGCTTAACAGGATTATAGATATGAGAAACATGATTTTACTGATTTGTTTAATGGCATGAAAGAGTTATAAAACGAACAAATAGCATTATCACAAATTTTTAATAAGTAAAGTACAAAAATGCTTGTTCAAGTATATTTACAAATTTCTTAAAAAACCCTATAGGGATCAGATAAATCATCTGTACGAAACAAAAAGTATTTCTCTAAAATAGAATTATAATATAAAATGCAAATGTGCATTCCCATATTTAATCTTCTACAGCTGCTAGTTTTTTTTTACTTCAAGTTTTAGTGAATATGAATGAACCATTGAATATTTGATATGCATTTCTAATAATGGCAGAACTAATGTAGAAATGATGCCATTTAATCCCCCTAAAAGTTTTCTAAAGAAAGCATTTTTATAACATTTATTTAGTGTTTTGTCTCTCTATCTAATTCAAGGATATTTTCTGTTAGTAATTATTAAAACAATTGTATGCAAAGTTTCAGTTGAACACAAAGAAATGGATAGCATACTGTAGGTGTGGGCTTTCCAGTCAAGCAGCACAGCAATTTGCATACAGATCCAGTCTGCATACATCTAGGCCTGAGTTGGAATGTAAAGCATGGAGCACTGTCAGCGGGTTCTTGCCACAATTTTGCTTGAGGATATCTCTTCCTCACTGGTTCATCTAGTTGTACATGTGGTATATCTCTTGGAATAGCTACAGAATATGAACATGAAAATTATAATTTTGCCAAATTAAATAATAATTATTATTAAATATTATTAAAAATGTCAGCATTTATTGAACTTAATTTAGGAAATCAATCTTAATTAATGAAAGAAAGTTTTACTAAATCATAACTTTCATTTTAAATTATTTTTTAAAATTCATTTTATGAAAAAATATCCCTCAAATAATATAACATACACAATTTGGGACAATTTTTTTTAAAAAAATAGTATTAATAATAATGGAGCCACAAAAGTGAATTGTTCACTTGATTAATATTAATTATATTCGATAAAAATCGTATTTAAAAATAGTTATTCTTTAAAAACTGCTAAAGAAGTATGAAAAATTATAGTTCATATTTTCAAATCAATTGAATAAACCACAACTTCACCACTCCACCCTTTTCTAATTCATTTTCGACTTAAGATCATTAAGAATAGCATGGCAAATGCTTTAAATACATTCACTATCCACGATTAAGTAATTCAAAGACTAAGGCCTGAAAGAAAGAAGGTGCTACCAAAAGAAGTTCTAAATTATAATTCTTTTTAAGAGTTTTTTGGTGCCTTCTTATTTTGAATGAAAAATGAACTTTTATAACTTTATTTTATCAAAATTTTATAGATATAAATGTAGTGAAATTTGCGAAATTAGATTCACAACATCAAACAAAAAATATGAACATATTTAGAAATCCATAATACTTGGAAATACAAGCAATTCAGCTAAGAGTTAAAAAGGAAGTTACATTTGTCAAATGTTACATTATAACAGATATATACACCAGACATACGAAATAAGAAAAAGGAAATCACATTATGCTACCCAAAGTAGATGAAAACAATGTGAGATCCCTATAATGATGATAAAGAATTTCTCATACCTTGGACATTAAGGAACACTGGTTCTTCCCTAAATCCATAGCTGTTCTCAGCTCGAATAATATATTCTCCCCGGTCTTCAGCTTTGCAGCGGTTTATAATGAAGTAATAATTATCATCTTCATAGCGTTTCATGTATTTGACACTCTGTTTCAGTTCAAAATTATCACGATGCCTGTTGAATATTGAAAAGAAATGTAATACAAAATAATAACATATAAATTAAATAGTTAGTACTGCAAATCATAAAGTAAATTTTTAATGTTTTGTTTAGTTTTTAAAAGAAGAAACAAATGCTGATTGATATAGTGTTCATCATTAAATATAAAATAATAATATAAATAATATACAAGATACTAAGACTTTTAGTTTCTATCCCATTTTTTCAATACAATAAAAGCAAATTATGGTGAAACATGCCTTTGTGTTAAAATTGATTCAAACAATGACTTATACCTATTTATCTAATATTTTGAGATGAACAATTAATTCTCCTAACTCCATCTCAATAAAAAGAAATATGAAAAGAAATCGAAGATAGAAATCTAACTTTATAATTATGAAATTTATCATTTTTTTTATTTAAATGGTATTCTTTAGCAAAATTGAACTTTCTAAGTTTACTGACATGAAATATCTCCTGACCTAATAACATCTCTAAACAACAAGGCAAATGGTTGATCAAATGTCAGACTAAAACAAATGCTGAAAAATGCCAGGTCATATACTACTACAGAGAGAAAAGAAAACCCATGTTGAATAGAATAAATAACAATAGTTTTCTGCACTGAGAAAAAACAACCTATCTACATAGATGTACTCAAGATGTGGACTCAAGACTCCCATTTGCATCCCACATCAAAAATATCCTGAATAAATTCAAGATTATCAAAGCAATTTCACAATAAATAACAAACTATTAATTTAAGAATCAGTCCGAAATCCAATGATCAAGCTGTACTGATTTAGGGAGCTGCAGCCAAAATCCATATAGTCAGTTCAAAATGTAGTTCTTAGGAAAATATCCAAGATGCCCTGGTATGTAAATAATATAAATATTAGAAAAAGATTTCAAAATCTAACAGTTTTTTACTTCATCAGAAAGCTAACCATACCCCTCTGCAATAAATTTCAAAAAATAGATATTGCCAAACATTCCATACCAATATATAATTGGAATAAACAAGAGAAGATCCTGTACCCTATTTATTTGAATCATAATGATTGGAAACGGAAGATAAGAGCAATGAAAATGAAGATAAATCAGACTTGAGAATCAGCCTGCACATCATCTAATTAATCAACTTGTAAAAAAAACAGCATCAATACATCAAAAAGGATGGATATAGTCCAACTCAACTTGTTCACCCTACACAGATAGTGAGATAACTTTTTGAACTAATTAAATTTTATGATGATTATTTAATCATCAGCAACTTTATTATTATATTTAATAAAAAATTTCTATTATTATTAGATGAATTGCTATTTGTATCATGCTACTACATTATAGGTAACTAACTATTGGTGTCATATCATTTTTCTAGAAACATTACCTAGGTAAGGCGATAGAAAGCATTTATGATTTAAGAGTTCCATACAAAAGTCATCTCATCTCACAAACTATCTCTGAATTTTGATAAGTTGAATAATTTGGTCTATTAATTTCACAATTAACTTTAGAAATTTGCTGTAATATGGTTTAGGGCCCAATATATTCTAACTTTCTAGTATTTGGAAATTTGAATTTCTAATATTTAACTATTTCATCTCATATAAAATCTGGTTCAGAAAAACTTGTTATCATATTGGATTTTAGCTTTCTTACAGACTTTAATATTCTGCTTATTAGTTCCCTTTCTTCTGCAATTGGAGCATAAAATAAGTTTATACTACAAACTTCCAAACATCAGATAGGCTAGTCTAAATTTAGTGACAGTATGTGATATTATTATACTCCTTAGTTAATAAGGCATGATACTAAGATTTCAGGTTGGAATTTTTTGGGGAACTATTAATGACATCTGACATCTGGTGAGTCACCTCTTTGGTCAATAATTCTCAGAATTTTAGAAGGGTTGAGGTTCAACTCTTTCCTACACTGCCCTCCAGAATTACACATAGTACCTATGTTTTCACTCTATATGCTATATTAGCAACTAATTTAAGTGAGTAAGGTCTAATACAGACTCCTTCCTCAAGTCAGAATATCAAGCGAAATCAGATCTGCTATGACTTGAGAGAGATATGACATGACCTTGGTCATTTTCGGACTGCTGCTTTGCTAAAAAAATATAAATACAGTACAACCACAGTTAATTGAACTAGGGGGGGGGGGGGGGGGGTAACGTTTTTTTCGGTTAAGCCATGAACATCTATTACTAATTTCGTATCTAATTACAGTATGTAATTCTAAAATGCTTTGAGTGTAAAACGAATTGAAAACTCTCTTTGTAGGCTTTATTAAAGTTAAAATTGCATTTTAAGGTTGAGCGTTCTCCCCTCCGCTTGTCATATCCCAGTGCTCTCTCCGGTTCACGATTATTCCTGTGCAGTACAGTATGTGTTTTTCGGATTTGCGATTTCAGGCCTTTTGGTTAAGTCAAGTGCAGTTAACTGGGGTTTTACTGTATTTGAAAGGGATCTACATCTTTAAAATTATGTCTTATATATATTGAGCTAATGTTAACTAATAACATTTGGGACAAATTAATTTCACTCACCATGTAATAGTAGCTGGGAAAGCTGCAATAATACGACAGAAGAACTTGGCAGCTTGACCTTCATAGACAAATGTACTCTGAGGCCTGATAACGAACCTGGGAGCAGCTTGCCTACGATCTGAAAGATAAGCATTTTTAGATTAGCACTAAGACAATTTGCAACAAAACTATTTTTTAAAGGGGTGGTGGACCTTTTAAAATCTTAATTTACAGCATATAGGTTGCTTAAATATTTCTTTTCCAATTAATAAACTGAAATTTCAATCACGGAAAGTACAAATTTTGAAGTAAACATATCATAAAGATTGTCTGATTTTAAAAAAATTGTTTAAAGGATTTAACATAAGTTTTCATATTTTTAAAAAATGATTGTAATACGTATGTAAATAAGTCATGTATTTTTAATTGCAAATGCATGATAATTATAAAGGTTTAGAAATATACCAAAATAAAATTCTCGGATCTTATAACGCTCTTCTTGCAATTTTCGCAAACAGCTGTAGTTGGAAATATGACCCAAAGGAATGACACATGAGAACCAATAGTCTCCCTATAATAGAAATGTAAATTATTAAATATATACATAAATATATACATACGGAGTAATTTTTTCGATTAAAAAAGAACATATAATAGTAAATAATTATGTATAATAGTTGTTTAGTAAAAAAATGTATATTATAAGTGTATGGATGATTGATTACCAAGTTTTTAGAAAGAAATAGAAAGAATAACAAAGAGTGTTTATTTCTAAAAAAAAAACAAAAGGCATTATTAAAAAAACACAAATTACCAATCAAACATAATAAATATAATTTTTAAAAAATTGCTGACAATCAGTGAACAAATATTTCTGGTAAAGAGGACACAGGGTTAATACTGAAGTAAAAGTTAAATGCAATCATGATTTGAGAGTAAGTTATTTTTTTAAGAGATAACATATGAAAAAAAGTATAAAAATACATTAGGTAATAAAAAAGATTATTAAACTCACATAACGGGCACGAATGCTGTCCCTGAATTTGATGTACCTGCTTCTTTCAATAATAGCAGTAGCATCAGCCTCACCCTGGAAAACAAAGGTATATTTTAATTTTTAGAAATGTAAATGGTTTTGAAATAGTAGTTTAAGCAATGATAACTAAAATATAATGTACCTTCAGCCATGGATGTTCAAGGCACTCATGAGCTGACATACGTTTACTGCAAAAAATAAATAAGTATTAGGGGAGAGCAGTTATTTTTTGAATTTAGCTAAATTACAATATACATTTGATTAAAAATGTTATTTTCAAATTAAGTAGAGGTTCATAATGGCTGTGATAAATAATTCATTTATTGTAAGTTTAAATGAATTAATAGATAACATATTCAAAAGATTAAATATTTTAATACAGTTACTTGATTTTTGAAGACAATGATAGTAGCTCTTAATTAGAAGTTAATAATATTGCTTTAATGGGTTATGGAACTTTTATACTAACCAACCTCCTCTTCTGTTAAGTTATGTCACTTTATAATGAGAACATGCTAAATTATAGTATAAAGAAAAACATGCAATTTTTAATATAATCCTTTAAAATAATTAGGTTAAAGGCCTATTTTTTAAAACATATACAGTGGCATAACTAGGGTGGGGCAGGTAGGGCAAGCGCCCTGGGCGTCATTACCAGGGGGGCAAAATTGAGAAATCAGTCACATATAAGAGAAAAGTAGTTTTTAAAAAAAAATTGCTCAGATTCTTAATAATGAAAGTGGTTCTAATGAAGTGTGGGAATACATAAAGGGTGCAGTCCTTTTTACAGCCTGGGAACCAACTCACTCTACGTTTCTCAAAACAAAATAGCAAACAGTTTTAAATTACAAAATTCCATTCTGCGGAGAAGCTCATTAAGGTGCTTTTCAAAGATTTGTATTTCGGTAGGGGGAGAGGGGTTATACTTGACCATCCTCAGAACGTTTTAGTTAAGGAGAGATAATATATCGATTAACTTCACAGGGTGTCTAGAGCTTGAGGTTTACAGTCTCTGTTTCTCACGGTAGGGTTTAAGGTAAAATGTTATTGCCTCCTTATTCATACTGATTCAATTATTGGCTTCTTCCGAAGTTCATGTCAAATAATTAGGATTAAATTCCCAATTTCAAACAGCAGAGTAAAGCATGGAAAAATATTTCTACTTGTTTGTGGAAGTGACATTCCAGATTGTCACTATTTAGAGTTTATAGGGATAAAAAGTAATATCTATAATTATTTATTATTATTCGTATTTGTGGTTTTTTTTTCAGTGTATTAAGTTATTTGTATAATTCTATCTTAAGTTTTAATCCTCCGTTAGGCGAGTGAAAGTTTGTTACATGGTCAAGCGCGTGGAATAGATATGTTACCCATTTTCTCTTTCCTTTTTATCTACAAATATTTTTATGAGAAAAATATATCAGTCCTAAATTGAAGAACAGACATCTAAGAAATGCAGAAAAAGAGCAAAAATAAGTTTAGGTGACTATTTTTTTTAAATATATTTTACAGATATTGCGAAAAAGGTATAAAAAAATCTGAATATTTCTGATTTTAGCATCCTTTAGCATCTATTCAGAATTTAGTAGCATTAACTATTATAGCATTTTTGACAGTATCGTTGGGTAGTTTTGTCCCTATTTTTTCCAAAATATTTCCATCTACCTTTATTTTCATTGACTTTGTTTTTTTTATCCTGTACTGTTGATTTATAACATAGGATTTGCTCTTTTTTTCCTCTACTGAACAGCAGGCATTGTACAACTCTACATAAAATTTGAAGTATAATAAATATCCACCTGAAATTTTCGATGGCATCAAGTCGTTTCACGTTCCTCTTGATAATATTTTGTTAGAAAATTACAAAAGCTTTAAATGTCATAAAAAAGAACCATAATCCAATGAAAAGTATTGCTTGAGACATCTTTTTTTTTTCCGGCATAGATGATCAAGAACATCAACTCCTTCCAAAACGTTAACAAATTTTAAAAATATCTTTAAATATAATTTTACAATTTTAGTTTTTACTGTTGAATTTCTAGACAATCCTTTTTCATTGCTTAATCAAACTTTCATTGCGTCATCAAGAACATCAACTCCTTCCAAAACATTAACAAATTTTAAAAAAATATCCTTAAATATAATTTATAACGTTACTTTTTACTGTTGAATTTTTAGACAATCCTTTTTCATTGCTTCATCAAAACTTTAAATCATTTGTTTTTCTTTTGTTGAAAAAGATAATCATATTTCAGATAAATTTTTAATCAAAAACTTTACTATTCTTAATCTATGAAGTCTTTCTCTCTTTGTTTTATTTTAAGCACAAGGTAATTTTTTTTCGAGATTAGATTTATCATGCGGTATTTATTAAGATGATATATTTTATTAAGTATATATGAAGTACTTAGAAGATTTCCATAATTTCTAAAGCTATAGATGTCTTTAACTGTGCATATAATAAGGAAAAATTTCAGTTCTCTTTATTTTAAGAGTTAAAATATCTGTAGTTATTAATTTAGACTATTCATTCATGCAATATAAACAATTAAATATAAAATTTCTAATCACTTAATAAATGTAATTATTGTAATAACCATCGAAATCATGAGTGACTTTAATGACTAAAAAATCGGCAATAATTTATATATATATACATATCAGATATATTTTTATTGCCACGAAATTAACCTTTTTAGATATGCTACAGCTTATGGGTGCAACAGTATTCTTCCTGTGTGTATTACTATGAAAGATGTTTTATATAACGAAATTAATACATTAAATTTGATGGGTGAACCAGCTGGTTGCCGAAGATGGCTATATCATATTAATTCAAAAATCTTTTATGTATTATTATTTCAGTTTAATTGTAATTTCAATCTTAGCACTCTCTGGCATAAAGAGTTTGGTGGGGGGAGATATGCGGATTGCAGTTTTTAAAAAGGCGGAGGGCGCTATTTTTGCATTTGCCCTGGGTGCCATTTTATGTTGGTATGCTGCTGCATATATAAATAAACAACAAAAATAAAATTTTAAAACTTCAACAGCTAAAATAAAATAAATACATGGATATAATCTTCAATTAATAAAACATATTTGTGGCTTCAATCTAAAAGAAGTGCTATGACACTAAATAAGTAATATTCACAAATAGGCACTTGAAAACACAATTTAAAAATTATTATGCAAAAATCATTCGGATTAACCCTTTTCCGAAATGCCTTAATGCATTTTAAGGTTATTTGAGAAACTTCATTAGTTTCTATGCAAAGGATGATGCACTATAAGAATAAGAGCAAATGTAGATAGCTCAACAGCTAAATTTTAATCGAAATACTATAGAATCATTTTAACAGGAAAGTTTCCTGAAACACAAAATATTTAGTTGAAATATTTATGATTCAGCAACACAGTGCTTTTGTTTTGAAATATTAAATTATTCTTAAAATACAACTGAATTTTTGAGTATTAATATTGTGGCTTCATTTAAATTAGAGCCAGATTACCAAACAGGCAATGTAGGTAACAGCCTATGGGCCCCATAACTTTGGGGGTGGGGGTCCCCGAGATTGTTATTTTTTAAAATTATGTTCAGGGCTTTCATTTGATCTACTAGAAGTGTGCATTCAAACTTATTGAAGTTAAAAACCAGTATCGCTTAAATTCAGAACATTATTTCTTGGAATATTTTTCATGTTTTCGAATTTGTTAGAGGATCAATCGGTCACAAGTCAACAATCCTGGGATACTTTGTATTAGAATATTTAAATTGTGTTAAAAAGTTTTGAAATTTTTTAATCATTTTATTTAAAATAACTTTTAAATTTCATTTTTTTTTATACTCCAGATTTAAATTATTTTTTTTAAGATTACCCACAAAGAAATGCTTTGTTATTTCAGTTTGTCATATTGTTTATTACTCAAAAAGTGCTTATATAGAGAGTAAATTAAAATCAATAAAATTATCTGGTTTTGGAAGTTAGAGTGGGGTGCCCTGAAACTTACATTGCCTATAGGCCCTACAGGGGTTAATCCATCTTGTATTATATAGTGCATTAAATAGTCTTGCATTATATAACTAATTGATGATAATAAACTGTTAAACATTTCTTAGACTAAATTCTCTCCAGAGGTCATGACAAGAATGTAATTCTTTTTACTAACTCTTTGCTTCTTTGCAGAAGTTTGCGAATGAAATCCTTGGCTTGAGTTGAGATATTGGCAAATGCGTCTTCATCGAAATCCCAGTCACAAGCTCGGACGTTCTTCAGAGTTTCAACATCATTCTCGCCAGAAAATGGAGATAAGCCACTCAACCTGTCAATAAAGAATTAAAGAATATAAGACAACAACTAAAAAAATAAATTTTTGATGGTAATTAAAATGGTAATTACTATCTTTCATATGAATAGTTGTTAATACAAAAGTAGGTTAAACAAACTTATTTTCAGTTCCCTAAAATTTTTTCTATAATTTTCATATCTAATTAATATTGTTTATGCTTTAATCTTAACTATTTTAGGTTCATAAGTAGGAGGAAATATTTAATTACCAGTGATGTTCTTAAAGTCGAACTTTTGAAAACATACTGACTTTTAAATTTTGTAATCCATTATGAAATAGTATCATTATATTTTTTAAACATAATTAATGCTGCATTATTTATTTTTATTGGCTTTCATGAAATATAAAAGTGGATGCAATTAAAATAATTAAGCATATATATATTTGTATACATTAACTGGATACATAAATTTTTCTATTATATAGAAATTTACATTTGAAGTAAATTCTAATTTTTATGCAAATAGTAATAATTGCATAAAAATGAGATACTGAAATTTATAATTTTTAATAATGAGATATTGACATTTATAAAAATCTTAACGACAGACAGATGGTTGATTCTGTCATAGTCATAGTTAACAGTTCATTTACGTTTAAATTAAAAATTAACTTTATAATTAAAAATATTTTTTTTGATAAAAATAAGCTAAGTTTTATGTATTTTTCTAATTTCTCAAACTTTCTGACTTTTTTGCATAATGAGAAAATATGCAATTGCAGATTTAACAAAAGATCAAGATTTTCATTTTAGCAAATCATAAGATTTGTTACCGTGTTCTTTTAATTGCTGATATTAAATTAAACATGGACGAATATTTTAAATTCATGTCATTAATAAAAAATAAATAAAAATCATTTACAATAAGAAAATAATGAAAAACCTACATTGTTCAAAGGCTACAGATAATGAACATGCATTTGCAAGCATAATTTTGCAACAAAAATATGTGTGTGTGTGCAAACATGAGATTTAAAAGAAAAAACTTACAGCACATATGCCAGCACACCAACAGCCCACATGTCAGTGTAGAAACCGACTGGCTCTCTTTCAACAATTTCTGGTGCAGCAAATTCAGCTGTTCCTGTGGATATTTTAACTGGCTCATTTGGATCTAACTTAGTAGCCAAACCAAAATCAATGACTTTGATATTATTGCTATTTTTCATTTGGCACATTATGTTCTCCGGCTGGAAGAGAAAAAGAGAATTTTTTATCATGTAACTGATCAAAAATATTAAATCTTTTAAAAAAATTAACAAATGGCCCAGTTTGTTTAATCATACCTTAAGATCTAGGTGGATAATATTCTTTTCGTGCATATGTTTCACAGCTTCACATATCTGTCTCATGTAGTTAATGACTTCTGCTTCAGACATTGTGTAACCATCTGAAGTAATGCGTTCAAACAACTCACCACCAGACATGCTAAAAAAGAAATAGTATTTGTTTAAAAGCAAAACCGAGAATATTACTCAGGTTTGGTTTATAAATTAATGGTCTGGGAGAATGTCTATCAAGCTAAAATTGGGTAAAAAAAATTGTAACATTGTATCTCCAATGTTTCAAGATTTGTAAACTCATTGTCTTAAAAACTATTATTGAAATAGAAATTAGTATTAATCTTTTAACTATAATTTACAGAGAAACCATTTAAAACCATTGAAATTATCCAATTTACTTGAGTTTAAGCAAAATTAAAGACATTAACTTTCAAGAACTTATCTCTAAAAGTTCAGCATTTCCAAATGATCCCAACTTTTAGCTTTCTAAGAATATTATTCATAAGAAAAAGAATATCAAATTGACACATATAAATACATCTACTCAAGCATGTACATAGTAAGGCATTGCTATAGATTTTGGTAAATGAATACAAGCATTAAGTTTAATAAATTTTCTCTTTGGTACATAACTAGCTTTCAGGAAATTGACATTCCTTTTAAAATGAGCATATTTTAGAAACAGTTATCTTGTCCAAAAAGTCTGAATTTTTTTTTCAACGAAATGATTTTTGAAGGCCAAAAAATAATTGTAACTGTAGATGCAAATTTATAACTTTACTTAAAATCAAAATCAGTGAACTTTTTGATACTCTCATGACCAATAGGTACCCTACTTTGAAAATAATAATTATAAACTCACAATTCATAGATCAGAATCATTTCATCATCTTCTTCAAAAGCATCATGTAGTCTAATGAGTTTGGGATGATGCAGCTGATTCATAATATCAATTTCTCGTTTAATCATGGTCTTCTCCATAGGATGAGAAACTGGGATGAATTTTGCAGCAAATACACGTCCGGTTGATCGTTCTCTACATCGGTGAACTACTCCAAATGCCCCTCTGAAAAGTGACAAGTGAAATCAGAAAAATCATCAAAAATTAAAATACACTTTTAATAAATTTTGAGTTTTCACAGTAAAACTCATTGATTATACATCGAATATTCATAGACATATTTAGAACGTGAAAAATATTCAGCAAACAATAGAAGGTTTTTAAAAAATGCTTTTAATAGTAAATTAGCATGTGTACTGAAAAGAAACAGCCTTTAAATTTGTGAATTATAATTATAGGTTCAGCACATGAATTACCACATCATAAAAGTATTTGAATACAAAACAATATAGTTAAACAAACATTGGGGTAAAACAATGAGATCCACTGCATTGTATTAAGCAATTCTGAAATTCCAATAGAGTTTTTTTTTTAAGATTTCAGAAAAGAACAGAACACATATTTGCTTGAAATTTAACTTCATACTAAAATCAAAAAGGGAGAGAGAGTAAAAATTATTTAAATGAATCAAATCTTTATCTAAAAAAAATGTGCTAACTTTCAATCAATTTTTTTAAATCGAAGGTGCAGACACAAAGTCTAGATTTATATATTCAAATATGACATACATTTGTGTTTTCAAAATTCAAGCAATAACAATTACTTACACTCCAATTTCTTCCAAAATGTCATAATAGTCATAAACACTGGAAGTTTTGATGCCAACAGGTTGAGGAATGTATTTATCCATATCAAACACTAAAAGAAGGAAATAAAAATGTTAGTGTTCCATTAGATCATATACAAGAGCTATGAAACTTAAATTGCGATGAAAAAATTCCTGTTAAAGGAAAGCAAAATTCACTTCTTATGTAACTACAAGCTTTAATTTGTTTATAATTATTTCATAAAAGAAAAAAAAGAGCATTGTTTAAGTGAAGAATTAAATATCTAGAATACAACAGTTACCTGTGAAATGATCCGAATGATGCTTAGGAAAATACGAGAGAAAACCATTAAATTTTGTTAATTAGAAAGAATCCACAAAACAAGTAACACATATATGTAGTTCTATTTCATCTAAGTTGTCAAAAATCTTATTTTAACTTTTGGGTGTTGGATATTTTTCTACTATATAAAAATTTGAAATTTCAGATAAGTTTGAATAAAGTCAAACATAAAAAATTTTCGAAAATTAAAACAATTGATTAAAATCAAAATTTTCCCATGTTTGATTAATATTTAGCTTTGCCATTATTATTCAATTTTTTGTTATTTTGCTTGAATTAGAAAAATGCTCACATTTTACAAGAATCCAATGGCAATAGTAAGATTATTTTCATTTTCAAATAATCTTTCAAAACAATGCCCTCAAAAGTGAACATAATTAAGCCAGTTTCAATCTATTATATCATCCATGGATAAAAACTTACCAAATTGGTCATAATTAGAAATAGTGCCTTCAGATCGTCCTCGAATCTTTTTGCCTTGAGCATCAACTAAAAAGATTAAAAATTAAGAGATTCTTAACAAAAAGATACAATTAAAAATGGAAATTTTAAAAACACACAAATATTTCAAACTTATCGGTTAAAATGTCAATTTTTCTATAGAAGTTCAATTTAAAATCTCATATTACATACCCTGTTTGCGTTTGGCCTGTTCTTTCTTGGAGTCTGAAATTTAAAAAAAAATAGAAGTGAAAAGGCGATTGCAACAATATTAGGGAAAAATATAAACTTCTTTATGTTGAAAGATAGAGGCAAATAAATAAACTAGAAACAAGAAATTTTTCTACTTACGTTGAGTCATTATAGGAGCTGAGGTATCACTTGGATCACTTCTTCCAAACATATTTTCTGCATATACCCTGAATCGATATTCTTTGTTAGGATTCAGGCCAGTGACTTGATGAAGGGTTAACCTAAAAAAGTATCCAATATCAATAATCTTGGAAGCTAGAACATAATCTCACACATGCTTTTTCTTTTTGATTACAAATTTCATGTTTCTTAAAAATGAAACTTGAAGATTTCTGTGACATTTCCTCACCTGGTGTTTCCACAACGAACCCAGCTGGTCATTGGAGATTCTTGTCGCTCAATTAGATAATTGTGAATTGCACAGCCACCATCCCAAGCAGGAGCTTTCCAGGAGAGCACGACTGAGTCATCAGTTGCACGATCAGCTTTCACATCTCTTGGCTTGTCAGGACGGTCTGAAAAAAAATTAACAAATTTTAACATAAAATTTCCAAAATTTTAATAATAATTCTATAAATATCAATAAATTAACTCTACATTCATTTTTAATTTTGTGCTTTTGAAAAAAAAAAAAGCTTTGAATTCATAAGAACTTCACAATCAATCATGTTATGCTGTAAGGATTATTCATAAAAAAAAACTCTCAAAATGTTTTTAAAAATTTTAAGAACAGAAATTTATATGTATTTATTGTATTTTTAAAAGTATTTTATTTATATAAAACAGCAATAACATAATCTTTGATTACACCCTGAGTAGCAAACTACTTTGATATAATAAAATTCACTTGAGCAGGAATTTTCAAAGCTTAATTTTTGACTTTGCACTCTGAACAATATGTTTCCCAGAGACTCTCCTTTAAAGGTATGAGAAAACAAATATGGTTTAGCCACTTTGGATTCAATAACAAAGAACAAAATTTTCAGATTAGGTCATTTTGGTGTGTTAAAGCATATTTCTATTCATATTTGAAGAATATGCATTAATTTAAATAAATAAAACTATTTATCCCTTTTTAACACATGAAATGCTGTATATTTTATTACTTATTCAGATTCTCAAAAGAGGCAAATAATTACATATTAATAAAAGAGTAAAAATTTAAATATTATTTGGGCCATACACATACCACTTATCTTAATTTTGATAATAGCTGAGTCTGATCCAAGTTCATTTTGTGCAAACAAGCGATAAGGTCCATTGTCATCACTATTGACATCACGAATAATAAGAACAGCATGTCTGTCTCCAACAACTATATCATAATGACCACCCTTCTCTATTTCTTCCTCGTTTCTGCTCCACTTCAGAGTTGGTTTGGGATATCCAATGAAAGGTATTTTCAAGGTTATATTTTCACCTTTCTCAAACTGAGCAACATCTCTGAATCTGGGAGGTACATTGATGAGAGGTGGACCTGAAATGTAAACATAATGTTAAGTTTGAACTAAAACATCAATATGAATTATAATTGAATAGAATCTAATGGATATTCATCATTTGTAACTTTCCTACAACTAGTGAACTATAGAATGGTTTCATCCTTTGTAACTAGTTTTATACATTAACATCCTTTTAACAAAAATTAAAATAGTAAGTAAGGAATAAAATAATTTAAAAAAACATCAAACAGGAACCATTAACCCTCTTCATGAAAAACATTTTTCCAAGAAGTATGAAAACAATCAAGATAAAATTTATGTTATTTAATAAACATGATGTGAACTTTTAATAATTTTACAGATTCACATCTTTTAAAATTTAATATTGTTCTTCCTCACATTGAAATGCAAACAACAAAATTAATGTTATAACATATTTTTTTTAAAAGATACTATATTTTTGTCACTAAACAAAAACTTTTGATTCGCTAAACGAGCTTAAAATAATTGAGAGTAAAAGTATTGCTAATGTAAGTACATTCAATAATATAATTTACTTACGCATGATCACCAGTTCGGCTCGAGATGTCCTAACACCTCCTTTGTTATATGCTCTTGCACTATATTCATCAGCATCTTCTCCAAACACATCATTGATAACCAAAGTGTGAATATCTCCTTCTTTAAGTATTGTGTATTTGCCAGTTCCTTCAAAGATTTCTCGTACACCCTTGTACCTTTTAAAGAAGTGGGGATATTAGAATGCACATAATCAAAATAATGCATACATAATGCACACAATGAAATATTGCATATATAATGTGTTTCAAACTCTTGGCATAAATTTCAGTGGAGTATAGAACATAAGACAATTACAAATCACAAAACAACTCATGATCATAAATGAAATGATGAAGATATAGGAGCCGTAGCTGATATGTTCTGAAATAATGAAAAAAGTACGACAGAGAAGCAAAGAAAGAAAATCAACGAATTTAAGGAACATGATCTATGTAGCAAATTACCCAACTGAATAATTTTGCCGCAATTGCGATCTCACCCAACAATCTCACATTGTAGATGTAGAGATAGGTATATTTTGGGGAAAGCACTAGATTTTCTTGTACAGAAGTTGCAATTAGAGAAATTCTGGCAATTCTTCTTCCGTATGGGTCATTCTCATGAAAAAGGTACAAAAGTTTAAAAAATTCTATTTGCAAAAGTATGTACAAAATCTTAAAAATTGCATGGATGTTTCCATTTAACCTTAATAAATACCCTTATTATTGCTGGTCAAGTTTTCTATTTTATTTTTATTTTTTTCTATTTTCTATTTTTTCTATTTTGTTTTTTTATTTTTAACATTTTTGACCTATCCACAAATGAGACATGATAGTCAATGCAACCTTTACATTTCAAACGAAAGCATAATTGACCAATTATTGGGCAGAGCTAGTAGATTTATTTCCTATAATTAAACAATAAAATTAGTTATTAAAAACCAGTACTAGAAAACTTAACATTTTTAAATAAATAGCACTTTTCAAATAATGGCACTGACTGTGCATTAGTTAAATAATATTTACAGACAATTTTCAAATAAATGAAAGTCAACATCATATACACTAGAAAAGTCATCAATTACATACTATATTAAGAAATATAAATTTATTTATAAATACACAATCTAGCACGTCTCATATTAAGTTTTTTTCTACTCTCTTCTCTTCTTAATTTGAGCATCTGACTGCTTTATCTTTTTAATTTGATGTTCCCATTTTTTCTAAAAATAAATTTAGCTATTAAAATGTTTGTTATACATTATTGAAGCTTTCATTTTATAAATATTCCATATGAATTTTTTACCTTAATTCTTTTCAAGAACATAGTTTTAATTTTAATTCTTTTTTAAAAAATACAAAAGAAAATCACTAAATTTCATAAATATCTACCAAAGAACTTTTAATTGATTTTAATTTATCAAACTGTATGATGATTTTTGAGATTTCGTGAACATGCTGTGTCCACGGAGGAGACAAAAACAAAATTTAGAATTTTTAAGTGCTTTGATTTTTAGCACTACCAAAGTGCTACACTTATTTTTATTAAATGTGATACTAAACCTATCTAAAGTTTGTATTATAATTATAAATTAGCTTTTTTAAAAATTTATTTATGATGACCACGGAGTAGACGCTGAGAACTTAGCCAAACTCTAAATGGAACTAATGAATTGGAATATATTCAATAAATTCACAATAGAACAAAAAGTTTTCCTTAAAGAACAAAATGACTGCCATTCTTCTAAACTCTTTTGTGATGATTTGACATGTGCTGCCATTTATGATATTTTTTTAAAGTTACTTTTTGTGTCCATGGAGGGAGACATTTTTGACTAGGGAGAAAGTGTAAAAATTAATTCTTAAGTAAAAATAATTTTAAAAAAATATTAGGTTAGACCTTAATTAGAGACTTTAAACTAGTTAATGCTGAAAAAAATACAATTTAAAAAAAAAAATTGCTTGAGCGTCAGTAAAAAATATTTTGAATTTCAGGTGTAGGGACATCCAGGGAGGGGATTTTTGTCTTAAATTCATTGAAAAATGAGAGCTAAATAGTAACACTATTTTTAGTAAAAACGTACTTAATAGCTTTCTTAAAACTTAAATTATACATATGAATAAAAGAATTAGGACATTTATTACACTTTCTAATGTTTATCACCAAGGCACTGAAAAAAGCACCTTTTTGTGCTTCGGCAAACTCATCAGAGGACTGTCATTGTAGAAGAGGCTCCTAATGCAATCCCACATGATAGATCTAATGTCTGAACCATTCACTCATTGTGATTGTTCAAATTGAGAAACAGCCTCTAGCACTTCACATATAAAGTTGCAACCATGCATTATATGTTAATTTTTGCTCATCTAAAGTGTATTCTATCAACCCTTTAAGTCAGCAGCGGTTTTCCTTACAGGCGCTTGGCGTACATCACAGTACTAAGCCGATGTTGAATTTATGACATTGGATAAGCGGAGAGTCCTCAAAATAATTTTGCAAATGTGGCCCCATCAGTGGTGCAGTCTCAAAATAAGCAGTGCAGGAACACTCCAACTGGGTAAACTAACTATGACAAAAATAACGCTGTTTTAAGGACGTTTTTGCAATTTTCCTTATCTATTTCTCTTTAAAAAAAGGCAGTTCAGCTCCACTGCACCCCTGGGCATCATATTGAGAAAATCCACCACTGTTTAAAGTTTGTACCAAGGGATTTGAAACACCTTGTATATGGTAGAAAAATAAACAAAACGTTTTTGATAACAGTACGTTGCTTTTTAAAAATTTCACTTTTGATGAATTAATAATTAATTTTAAAAACAAGGCAGAATAATATACTTACCACGTAATATTTGGTTTCGGATTTCCATCAACAGTGCAAGTAAATTGTGCATTTTTGTTTTCTTGTGAGAGAACTTTCTTCAAAGGAGTTAAGAATTCTGGTGCAACTGGTGCTGTAAATATATAGAATAGATATTTTAAGTTTTTAAACACAAACGATCAATATGATTGGCTTCAAAATATCATATAAACTTCCTTTTAAGAAAAGAAATAGTTTTGTTAACAGATAGTAAAAAGCTAACCTAAAAAATATCAGTAAAATTATTCATCTATAAAACTTTATACAATTACTGGATTTATTTTGAAAGAGATTAAAGGAAATAATTTAAGTGACAATGAATTAAATATAGGTAATGTTCCATAAAAATTACATAAAGTTATGGTTTAAGTTTGAAACCAATATAAGAAAAGTTAACTTTTAATAATATTCAACATAAAAAATTATTGGAAAGTTAATTAAAATATTTTTCTTTGTGACACTTGAAAAGAGTGCAAAAATGTGAAAATCTTAGGTTTTACATACCATTTGGATCAACGATCTTCACAGCTCTTTCTGTAGTGGCTGCAGGACCCAAACCAGCTTCATTGAAAGCAAAAACTCTAAACTCATATTGCCTCTCTTCAATGAGATTTGTGATGTTGATTTGAGTAGCATGGCAAGGAGTCAGATTAACTTTCTGCCATGACTGAGTTCCAAACTCACGTTTCTCGATCCAGTAACCCAAAATTCTAGAACCACCATCATGTTCTGGTTTAGCCCAAGAAAGATTGACGAAATCACCTCCTACTTCAAGAACACTTGGAGATCCTGGTGCACCCGGAGGATCTAAAAGACAAAAAAAAACAAGTTGCAGTAAAAATTTTGGAAATCTTAGAAGTGGCAAAATCCAAATGAATGGCCAATCATGCACATATAATAAGACTTTGAGATATCATTTCGTTTTTAGCTTAAAAAATAGCATCAATAAAAAAAGTGAATGTTATGGTAATAGTGATTTAAAATTAACTTTACCTTAGGTAAAAGAATAAGATCTATGAAGAAAATTTATAATGCTAACATTAATTAGATAGATTTTTGCAATGAACAAGTGCTTGGCTGAATGAAAAAAAATAATAATGGATAAATTGATGAACAGGGATACAATTTCTTAAATATCAAGCATGATCTGAAATTAGAAGTTAAATTAAAATGTTAAATGATACATTCGAAATTATTCCTCACATTATGATTTCAGTTAAATATGACATAAATTAATGAATTTTGTATTTTAGAAACTAACAGCCTACTTTAATAATTTATTAAGATTTTCCAATCAAACAAACATGAAATATGCAAACTCAATCAAAAATATTGACTAGACAATATTATATAGAAAATCACAAAATTTTAAATAAAAATGCATTTAACTTACCGAAAGGCAGTTTTGCAATTATCGGGTTCACACCTTCAAGTGGAGCACTCTGACCATTTTCATTCACAGCCATTACTCTGAACAAGTATTCACCATTTTCGGTTAATCCTTGTACAGTGAATGTTGTATCCTACAGTAAAATAATAATGAATTAAGTTGGTAGAGTTGTGTATTTTTATTTTTATGTAAAAGCATTTATTATTTTTTTAAATGAAAATAATAAATGCTTTGATATACAATAAGACTCAGATTCAAAAAACAACAATGAATCTAAAAAATATTTCTTAACTATCATTTATGATTTTTTTACCATTTATTTCATATTAAAAGTTTTAAATAAAATGAAGATTGAAATGTGTTCAATTACACCTATTTTAACTTGGACATTGTCTAAAATATTTGCATCAGAAATTTAGATGACATAATTGGAAACAGAAATTTATAACTTACTTTACAGTAGCTAGCAGCAATGACCCATTGGCCATGTGAAGTTTCTTTCCTTTCAATAAAATAATGAGTGATCTTACATCCCCCATCATATTCAGGTACTTTCCAGGCAAGAGTGGCGGTATGTTGTGTGATATCACTGACTTCAAGAGGTCCAATTGGAGGACCAGGCAACCCTAAATAAAAAAAAAGGAAAGATATTTTTTTTAAAGAAAACAGTTGAAAATATATACGTAAAACACTTTTCAAATCTATGTTAAGTGCAATATTATCAAATAAGTTCACAGCAATTAAACACTGCTAAAAATTTAATTTGAATAAAGATATACAAAGGCTGATTCTAAATCAAAGTTATGAAATGAATTTATATTTTAAAAATATATTGCAAAATTACGAATTTTCATTTTTAATATCCTCAACATCAAAGCTTTTAATATACATAAAGCAAATATTTCAGAAAATTTTAATTACCTGTTACAAACAGTGAGAAGTCAGCTTCTGCTGAACCACTTTCATTTTTCACAGTCAATTTATATTTTCCCATATCATCCTTGGTGATTTCCTTCCAGTAAATAATAACATAATCATCAAACACTGTGTATTTGATATGATCATCCTCTTTTACTTCAAATCCCCCTTTGAATAGTAAAACATCAAAAGGTGAAGTGCCAGAGAAATAGATTTTGACCTTGCCATTGTCTTTCTCAGGGAAGTAAACTTCAGCAGGACACCTTTCAATTCTAGGAGCAACTAAAAAAAATCGAAAAAGAAAATTTTATTCAGAGAATCTAGAATTGTAACATTTTGTACAAAAAATGGGCCTGTATATGTATATATTTGTTAAGAAACTTAATTAAACATTTCCCTTAAAAAATTTTACCAAACTCTTCTGCTAAAGAGACAGTATATTTTCTCTCTCTATGTCCCTTAAAGGGTTAATTTACATGGATCTAAATGAAAAAGTATCTGACGATTGCATTCTAACACATATTTTTTATTATAAGATTTTCGAAGAGCTTGTTCAAAACAAGAAGCCGTAGTTGTCTAAGTTTAGAATACTCAAAGCACTAGAAAAATCAAACAACCACAGCATTAACAGACTTAAGACTTTTTCAGAAGAAAAACTGTAATCTTATCAGTCAATTTCAAGATAAAGGATTAAATTAATTTGACTTCATGTACTGATTCTTGATTGGTGGGTAATGGTATCAATCATGAAAGTTTTTCTAAGAGTTAATTATTCTATTCTTTTCAGTGTATCTTATTACAACCATTTTGACTAGAATAATCCTTAAAAGGTTATTTCTGAATTATCAACATGTTTAAACAAGAAATAGCAACAGCAGCTAATAACTCAACTTAATACTTTTAAGCAGAAGTGTTTTCATGAGAAATAAATTATTATAACATAATAATTGGACAACAATTGGGACAAGGTTTGACATATATATCTATCCCACCAATAAATAATTTACAATTTTTAATGTCTATGTAAATGTTACAAAAAATTATCATTTAGAGAAAAGTAATTTACCAAAAACACATAGGCTCACAGTGGTCAAAAACTCTTAGGAATAACTTCACAAGCAATGAAATAAAAAAAAGATATTTCTTATAAAAATATCTTTTAAAGTATTAGAAAAAGTGATTTTTCAGTAATTGAAAACAACAATTTCTTCTCATTTTTACAGATTTTGTGATAAAATATAACGATTAGAAAAAGATGATGTTTTAATTAAAAAAAGAAGATAAGATTCCAAATGGTTAAGACATATAAATGCTAAATATTATTGTTTGTAAAAATTATTAGATTAGTTCATATTCTCTGGATTTACCTGCTATGACCATGCGAGCAAAGCACTTTTCAGATCCCAAAGAGTTACTAACAACACAAGCATATTCTCCTTCATCAGTATCCCAAACTTCTGTGATTGTAAGCTTGAATTCTCCATCTTTTCCTTCAGTCAATAGTATCCGACCTCCAGAGTGAATTTCACGACCATTTTTAAACCTAAAGAGTAAAATAATAAGCACATTTATTTTTCTTACATATAGAATGTCGAAAGTATGTTTTATGTGAAAGGTATCATTTTGGTGTGACAATATCTAGCAAATTGTAACAATCACAGCAATTCAATTTTTCCTTATGTAAATATTATCGATATTTTTATTCCTTGATTATGATTAATACATTTTGTTGCGATAGGAAAACATACAGATCATGTACTAGATCTTTTACTTCTATCAGCTGAAAGCACGAGCAGTCGGAAAGTTAGTTGAGAATGATTGTCGAGTCAATTTTATTTCTTACTACAATGAGCAACATTAATACTAATTTTTTAATATTAAGTTGGCAAAATAATATCTTCTGTCCATAAATAAGCATGCATTCTCACTTTGAAATAAAGCATGTTAGAATGCAAAAAGTCTTTCATTACAAAACAATAGTAGTGATGTCCATTACAATAAATTAAATGGAAGAGATAAGAGATTTAAAGGATCAACTCTCCAATATCAAGCAACTTTTTTAAAAAAATGTCTTTTTCTGTTTAAAATGGTCGCCTATTTTCAATCACTCTTTGTATGTAATGCTTGAAACAAGAGAAAAAAAACGACTTTTGTAACAAAGCGAATTGCTATTTATATGTATGCAATAATAGTGTAACCTACCAAACTTGTAAAATAATTGAGAGGCAATAACTATGATGACTGAGGAAAGAGGATTAATGAATTAACATTTCAAAGTGTATTTTAAAATAACTGAACATTTTATAGGCAAAATAACAATAGAAATATAAAAGTTAATTGATCCACAGGGAATTTTATGCTTCATATACTATTAATATAGTATGCTTCTATTTATTCATATTTACTCATATACTGTATAATTGGACTGATATGCTGTTACTTCATATAAAATGGTTAATTAATAGGGATAAAATTATACAGAGGCTTAAATAAGATTTTTAAAAACATTGCAGCTAATTCTGTGTACTTACCATCTAGCTGTAGGAGCTGGTCTACCCACAGCTTCACAGTCGAAGATAACATGCTTATTAAGAGCAACACTTTTGTTGAAAAGTTTTCTGACAAACTCAGGCTTTTGTCCATCTGTATAAAAAATATAAAAAATTGAATAAAAGTGGAAAGAGTAGACACATTTTAGTTAACATGGTTAGGTCGATAAAAGTACATACCTGCCACTTCACACACTTTAATAGGATTAGTGCAAGCACTAGGTTCACTCTTTCCAGCTGCATTAACAGCAAATACTCTAAACTCGTATTCTGCATTTTCCATGAGATTCATCACAGTGTAATGGCAGTCAGCACAAGGGAAATCATTTGCTTTATACCAGAAAGTAGTACCAGCTTCTCTGCGCTCCACAATGTAACCTATTAAATCAAAGGTATTAGATTTTATCATTAAAAGAAGACAGCTGCTTAATGCAAGAATGTGTGAAATATATTGGTAAGAAAAACTATGTTTGCTTATTGAATTACTTTAAAAATCACATACCAGTGATCCTGCTTCCTCCATCAGATCGAGGTTTTTCCCACCTAAGTTCAATGTAGCTACGGCCAACTTTGCCAACCATGACATCTTCAGGTGGCCCTGGAGGATCTTTAAGAAAATAACAATGCATTTTATATGCATATTTTTCTCAGTAATAATATCAATATATGTGATAAATTCTTTTTATCTGCACCTTTCTGAACATAATTACTTTAACTTTCACTTTTTCAGCTTGATTAGCAGCTTCTATAAACTTTGAAGCCTTTACAAAATACCAATTGAGCATCAAATTGCAATTCTAATTTCGGGTATTTCCGGTTTCGAAGTTATAGAAAGTCCAGCCGCTAATTTGGTGTTCTCTTTCTACTATTTATTACTCGTTCAAAATGCTCTTAATGTTCCGAAAATGGCCATGTAATGGAACCATCTAATATGTCTCCCAAAAATATTAATCTAATTATTTATATCATCATTGATTTTAAAAGCTGTTTCAAGATTTCGATGAAAAGCTTTTTGGTGTTTTTAGAAATAACAAAACAACACACTCACAATATTATATATACATTAAAAATCCAATAGTTTAACTAATATGGTTATATTCAAGTCATACAAAGAGCATTCTCTTTAACTGATTAAAAAAGGAAAGAGAAAACTGATAATTGTTAATGAAATGTAATAATAGCTAACAATGGATTAAAAACAAAGAAAATTCAATAATGGAGGCAATAAATAAATAAAAACCCAATTTTACAGAATATCCTAAATCAATGAATGAAAGTTTAAATGTAATTAAAATGCATAGGGAAATTAATGACTTAAATAAATTAAAATATTTAATAATAATGCAGCATATCAAATGCAATTTTAAAAAAATCCAAATGTTAGATTTATTTTTCTAAGTAGACTATTTGGAATGGTATTTGAAAACTGATAACAATTAAAGGAGTTTTAAGAAAAGCCTGAATCTGTAATTTTGACGAACTTCTAGTATGAAGTAGAATTTCGATTTGTAGTTTTCATGAATTAGTAAGAAAACAATCAATTTTATAATTCATTTCACTTTACAGAAAACAAATGCATACATTCAAAATTTTTTTTCTTAATATGTGGTTCTAGAACAGAGAAATATTTTCATAGTCCATCAATGTTAAACTTACTGAATTTCTTCTTCAATCTAAATGTAGCTGTTGGTTGACTGGCTTCACCGAGACCTGCAGCATTCTTTGCTTTAATGCGGAACTGATAATCATGGTTTTCAGATAGATTGGGAACTAAAATAGAAGAAGTTTTATTAGAAAAATGCATGTAGATTTATGTAATAAATCTTGCTAGACATGAAAAAAACGGTCAGCGAATTTCATCTTCACAAACATAATGATGATGATGAAACAAGATGGTAATTTGTTTCTCCTTTTTTGTTGCAATTAATTTTTTATTTTTGACAATTAACTGATTGATTTCACTTGGTGACATTTATTCCTTTTCCTAATTATTTATTTTTACCAAGAATTCTGAAAATGAAAAAAAAGATAATATAATTATATATATTAAACATAAATGAAAAATTCTAAAAAATTATACCATTAAATTATTATATAGTATATATTACCAACTGAAAATTTTCAACAAAAATATATCCTTCAGTGAAAGGTAGCATTTAACAGAAACTTGACAGATGTAGCAGAATGCCTTTATAAAGCAAATGCCAATAACTCTGAAACAATTACTGCAACATCAACTTAAGTCAAACTTTTTGGATTATTCTCTAATTTCTGTTAAAATCAAAGTTCATGTGTTAAAAATGTGTGCTTTTCGAAAGTAATAAAAAATGAGTTTTTAATAGCTTTATTTTAAAAAATTAATATCTCCAGAAGTTATAAAAATTAAGAAATGCTCTATTATCAAAATAATGGAAATGCTAAACTTCATAGTTTGATGAAGTCGAGTTTCACATAATTTTTCAAAATTGAAAATACCGGACATCTACTGCAACAATTTTCAGTATTTTTCCATACGCTCAAAGCAGGCAAAATGAGAGACAAATTCACTAATGCTTTATATGCGAATTTTGGCACATCTATATGGCAAATTAGGTGACTTCTCAATGAAACTGTTTGATGATCAATGTGTTTGATCGACAAACATAAGTAAATCTGGAATCTTCATAATATAATAAGTAAATCGGTAAATCTTCATGAATACATCTCGAATTTTATTTAAATTATAATATACTGTTATTTTACATTTTTATTACTTTAACAATTTAAAAAAACTAAATCCATTAAAAAACAAATTTCAAGGACAAATACATCGATTTTAAATTATATTTAATACATTTTCAACATTCACAACTTATTTAATTAATTATAAAAGTTAATAATATTGCCTATTTTGCTACTGCACAGAGAGAAAATATTTAATTTTTATTAAAACATCACCATTTTAAGCTTTAAAAAGCATAGCCCTAAAAGTACGTTATGATTATTGTAATCTAAAATATTTCAAGTTGGTGAACTTATTTAAAAACTACCAACTTTCACTGTTTTATATTTTGTACAACAAATGTTTGTCACTTTTTTTTAACCTGCAGAGTTTACAAAGTACTCTTACGAAAATTACAAATTACAGTTTTAAATTAACTTAAATTATCTAAAAATGACTACTGAATTATTAATTTAAGTTGAAAATTTCATATAATAAAATATTACATTTCATATTCAAATAATATTCACAACATTTTTTTTCATTTTATATCTATGAAACTTTATGTTTGAAGTAAGTTATCCAATTTTAAAAATTTTTGTGCTAGACAGGTACTAGAAATGTTTTTTGTGCATAGTGGCTTACTACGGATTTGCCGCTACTCAAGTATCCCAATTTTTGACAAATCTGTTACGTTTACAAATTTTTTTTTATTTCAATTAATTATGGTTTTATAAAAACCTTTTATGCACATTTTCCCAGTAAGATTTCCTGCTCTTACAAATGGTGGCATTAATTTTTCAAAAAATTGCTTAGTTAAAAGTTATTAGCAAACAACATTAATTTTGTAAATATATACACTAGTAGTTCTGCGAAACCTCGCATCCCCCTCCCAAAAAAACTAACTTGATATCTGCCCATTATCATCGGAGTCTTTAAAGGATTAGTCATTTTTTTTCTCGAATGCAAATTATTTACACAAGATTGCTTTCATCAGTATTAACAAAATTTTAATTAAATGCTGTTTGCTATTATCGGTATTTTTGGAGGTATTATGAATAAAGCTCCGTTTTGGCCAGAATCGTTTAAAAAAAGCTTACTTTACATGAAGAACCATTTAAACTGCCACCACCTTGAAACGGAATAAAAAAATCTTAAATCTGTACATTAAGTGGCTAAGAGGAGAATCTCATTGAGTTTACTTTGAGAGAAGTTTTTTTGAATCATATTCCATTAAAGTTGCAATAATTGCGGTTTGTGCATCATATGTATGCCCAAGTACTCTGGCTTGATTCCCATTCTAAATTAACCGCACTGTTAAGAACTGAAATAGTGACTTACTAGTGAAATGAGTTTCTTTCACCAAGTATTCATTTCCAACTCTCCATCTGCCTTCAGCCATGTCATAATATTCTGCTTGATAACCTTGAATCCTTGATCCACCATCATGAACTGGTGGCTCCCATGACAAGCTTACATTGATACCATCATAATCAGTAATGTTTGGTGTACCGGGTGGTCCAGGTGGATCTAAAGAAAAAGAAAATGTTTTTTATGACCCAAAGACTCTTAAGACTAATTAATGCTCTAACAAAAAAAAAAGTTTCAAAGAGTTATGATCACAGATGCATTTAAGTTATTCATTGAAGTTAGAACAGTTTATTTATGACATTTGATTTAAAGTGAACTTTTATATATTTCTTCAATCTTTACTGCTCCCTGCAAGAAATGAATTTTAGAGTATTCAGAATGATCATAATGAACTTTGATATTGATTTATTCCCAAGAGTACTTTCCTATTACAGACATCTGTAAGCAATACATGAACAGAAAAAATATTAAAACTTTCTTCTTAAAATTCACAGCAATTTTGGATTAAGAGTTAGAAAGTAACAGTTTAGCATAAGGGTAAAGAAAGATCTCATTAAATTTGAAAAATAACAAGACAACTATGAAAATACTTATATAATTTGAATTAATATATTTATAAAATTGCATATTAGTGATAAGCGTTAGCATGATAATTGTATAATGATAATAACTTTTTACACTTACCAAATGAGAAGTTAGCTGTCACCATGCGATCTGTGTCTAATGGTGACCCAACTCCATATTTGTTTTCAGCTCGAACACGGAAAAGATACTTTTTCTTATGCTCCAGTCCAATCACTTCATAATGGCATCCTCTTACATAGCTGCTAAGCTTAACCCAAACCTTTAAAACCAGTGGAAAAAATTAAACCACTATTGAATGAACAAAAATTTCAATCTCATTTTACATCACTTGCTGCAACAAACATAATACATCCAATTTAAATTCTACAAACTTTCTTTTGAATAAATACAAAATAATGCAAGGCCTATCTAGAAAGTAAGTTTCTCTAGGATAGTTAACAGAAATAAAACATAGTTACATGGAAACATTTATTGAGACAGATACAGATATTGTTCCATTACTTTTCATCATATTCACCAATGGAAGTGAGAGATTTGTCAATTTTTTATTCCTATGTTTCAGAAATGTTCCACAAGGGATAGGAACCAGTATATGACTAATGTATTATCGGATATCAGCTACCTACTCACAGAGGCATTCCGAGGCCCGGGCAACTGCCCGTGGCGCCAAAGTTCATGGTGGCGTTAAAACAGGAGTGTGAAGGAAAAAATATTTCAATAGACTAAAGAAATAGTCAAATATTTTAAAAATTTATTGAATATATTATTATAATCTTAATAAAACCACCATATAATCTTAAATACAGATGAAGTCTAAAAATTCTCGCTATAATATTTTTAAGTTATATTTGCAAGTAAAACATGCATATTTCTATGCAGAATTCTGTTTGACATTTAGAATACAGATATTATAGGATTTAAAAAAATATGTTGTGTGCACGTGTGTGTGGGGGAGTGTCATATTGTTGCCTTGCCCAGTTGGCAAAGTTACTTCGGACCACTTCTGCCCACTCTGGTACCCACATGACCCAAAAATCTCCAGGACAAAAGGTGCTTCATTAAAATTTAGGGCACTAAGGTTTGAGCTATATATGGGAAATAGTTGTCGAGTTCCGTAATCGACAAGTGACCATTCCCTGACTACCCTATCTCACCAGTTCTGCATGGTCATCAATGATATGTTACTACTGCCCATTACTCTCTTTACTCAGTGGAGTATCTATAGGAGAGCATGGGGGGTGGTCCGCCCTAGGCGGCAATTCGAAACGGGTGGCAAAATCAGATATGTACAAAAATAATTTTATAACTAAAAAGAATATCGGCATTAGTTCAATCATTGCATTCATAAAAAAAAATTCTATTGAAATTAATTCATATATTTCGTCTTTTTTCGATAAATTGAGGATATGCGAAAGAAAGTCTGGTGGTGGCCATGCGATTTCGCAACCTATCTGCAGAGATGAAGGGCATCAAACGACGAATTGCGTTATTAAATCAATTTTCTCCCCTGGAATTTTTTTTTATTTGGAGGTTAATATAGCTTGTAAAGGAAGGGCAGCATACTGAAAGTTTGCCCCGGGTGACAAAAGTTGCAGCTAACCACTGTAATTATCATGGACATTTTGATGACCTTCAAAGTATTAACTGTATGAAGTGGTTAATCATGAAGCCCAAACAAAACACTCAATACAGCTGAAGATGAAATTTGATCGGCCCTACATTCTACGAGTTGATAAACTTCATTTTAGACTTTGTATTTGGCAGGAGAAGGAAAAAGAAACAATATTTTCAGCAGTTATCACTGCAGTAATTCTAGCAATCAGCTAATGTCCATTGTTGCACACGCTAGCTTTTTCTGATGCATGGTCTACCATCTTTTGGCAGCGTGGGAAATTTACTTTGAGAATGATTCTTGTATAGTGCAGTGTTGAAATAAAAAATCATGCAAACTAAATAGTCCGATACATTTAGATTTCCTAGACTTTAAGAAATTAACTTATTTAAGTGATTCACTTTGATAGTTACTTAAGACAACTTTTTTTACAATGTTCAACAATGTAAAATTAGATATGTAATTATAGTAAAGTAACTTTTAACCCCTTAAAAGATTAATTTTTAGTACTTAACTGAATTATCTCAATTTTAAACTTATAAACTAAAACATAGTAATTCTTATACATTATAATTCAATACAAAATTTGCATGGAATATATGAACATCCCAACTGTCCTATAAGCACTCAGTTGAATTAAAATGACAACACACTTCCACAATAAAAGGTGCCATCTAATTAGGTAGGTGAAAACATAAACCAGTTAAGGGGTTAATTCAAGCTGCATTTCATACTTAATTACCTCTAGTTGTTTACAGAGAATGAAATAAAGATGGTAAATAAATTAAATTTTAATATGTAAAAATTAAAAATATATACATATATAATTAATTAACGTACATTAGAATTGGCATCTTGTTTTTCAACCACATAGTTGGTAATTGGGCTTCCACCATCGTCTCTGGGTGGCTTCCAGGATAATGAGCATGTCTGTGGTGTAATATCACTAGCTTCTAGTGGTCCCTCTGGTGGCCCAGGTTTATCTGTAAAATTTTCAATTGACTTATAGCTTTCATGGGAGAATAAGTGAAGAAAAAAACCATATAATTTTTTCAATGAAAATCATATAAACCATACTAAGATTTAAAAAAAAAAAACATAACAGATTTTTAGTACAGAATCTGTTATGTTAAAAAACATAACAGATTATAAAAGAAATTCACAAATCTTAAATTATTAAAGTAATTTTTTTGGAGTTAAAAAGCATCAAAATAAAGTAAAGTAAAAAAATGAAGCAAAAGGCACAATCTTTAGATAATTGGCAAAAATTCCATTTTGGAAGTGATTAAGTGCACAATAAAAAAAAATGTATTGTTCAAAAGCGGAAAAAAATTTTTTAGCATGAGGATATATATATTATTTTCATTTAAAAAATATATTACTTTATAGAAGTATTATTTCTTGATTTAATATTTTTATCTTATTTAAATAAATTATTCATGAAATTGCTAGTTTTTGTGGTCAATAAATTACTTACGGACAATTAAACTGATCATGTTTCCACACATTCTAATTCTTTTTCATCTGAGGGAATGAGTATATATTTGTGTATAAGCTTTAATCGCAGTTAAAAGAAATCCTTGACATTCTCCTTATAATAAAGAAAAAAATTTTTGAAAAATGCAGAAGCCTACTTAAGGTTTAAAACATACATACCTACAACAAGTACTCTACAGGCACCATTATCAGATCCATGTTGATTCTTAAGTACAAGAGTGTAATTTCCAGAATCATCTCTCTTAGCTTTTTTGTTTATTAGAACAGTAAAAGCAACGTTTACTTCACTGTACACCCTGTCCGTCTTGATCAAAGGTTTGCCGTTCTGGAATTTTTATAAAAGAATAAAATGAATGTTGTTTTAATTTTCGCTTTTATCTTTAAACAATATAGCAATTTTCTAGAAGTTAATGACTTTAAATTCTAACAATACTTAAATAATCTTCAAAATAAATAGTTAAATAAAATTTTTTTTTAATCTAGTGATTTTTCAAGCTCCATCCTAAAAAAACTATTTATTACCAGAAGCCTGAACATGCAGATTTAGTTAACAAATTATTTAAATGCAGTTAAGCTATAAATCTAACTGTTCAGTAGTTAAGGAGATATTTTTTCTTTTGTCATAATTTCCTGAAGCAGTAGTTTTACAGTATTCTTTAAGGAAATGTTAAGTAAACTGTAGTTAAAACTCACAAAATTATACTAAACATTTCCAGAAGGAAAAAGACAAATCTTCCAAGTTAAATATGGATTTCAAGATTACATTTTGGGTAAAATTCCTAAAATAAATTATATGATTATACATGCATTCAGATAAAAAAAAGAAATTTTAATGCATAGAGTTTTTTAAGTATTACCCTGCTTTTAAGAAAGTGCTCTGCCCTCTATAGTAGAAAATAAAATTGCTTTGTAAATGCTTTGGAGATATAAAAATATCCTTAACATAAAACTTATTTTCAATACATAAAATAAATGTGTATAGTTCTTACTATTGTCCATGAAGCTGATGGCACAGGGAAAGCATTGAAAGGAACTCGGATTGTGAATTCTTCACCGGCCATAACAGTGATATCACGCATACTGAATGCAGCATCAATCTTGGGAGAGCCTAGTAAATAAAATAATAAATAGGACACAGTAATCACAGACTACTTAATAATGTTCCTTTATTACCTAAACAAAAGGTAATTAACCATGAACTTTTACCTTAAAACATGACAAAAATTTTGTAATCCATATTTTTGAAACAATGGTGCACATTGTATTTTCAATATTTTGTGAATCGAATAAGCATCTAAACCTGAAAGTTATTAAATTTCACATCATGACAATTTTGACTATTTTATGATTGCTATAAATGTGGATCTAAAAAAATAGATTATTTCACTGCTGCTAAAAATATGAAATGCCAGCACTGAATTTTTAATTTTATTGACATTTGATTTAAGAAAGTTAAAAATAACATATTTTACATTCATTCTGACATAATTCAGTAAACAAATGGTGTACAGGATGAAAACTATTGATTACAAATTGCTCTAAATTAGTTAAGAATCTCAAATAATTGAAATAATAACAAAGAAAAAAAATCATAATTTTTTTTATATGAAAAGTCAATATCTGATTTATTCACCTTATTTCACTTTCCTTTAGACTCATATGCTACAATTTAGGAAGTGAGGTAAATTTAAAAAGTTTTCAGCTAGATTCTTTATTTAAAGATCTTATGATATTTCTCTTTTACCTCTTAGGGGTGCACCTCAAATAAGTGGATGAGAAACTGACATATAAGTAAGCAGGGTCTTGTTTCCTGGTGGGATAAAATAATGGTGTAGGGTCGAGTTACCTCCTAGCAATGAAGGGTTGTACTGCTGTCTGAGGGGTTGTTGCATGTGCTGCCTCTAATAGAGGCTTTGGAGGCCCAGATGTTTTGGCATGTGATCTGGTCATTTAGAATTTTCTGCATGCCAAGGCTGGCTGGAATAACTCTTTTGTTTGTTGTGATCTCTTTCTTTATGTGCTTTTAACATATATTTGTAATTGCCATCTAGAATGTTGGACAGCTAGTGGTAGATTTTTGCTGTGAATTCTGAGGTATCTCTCAGAGGCTCTTTTTTTTAAACTTGAAGGCAAAGACAAAAGAAATAACTCTCTTTCTTAATTTATGGATTTATGTCAGCGAACTTCCTTTCTATAGAAGTAACTTCTTAAATGTGAAAATTATACAAAAGGTGCTTACCCAAATAAAAACTATATAGTTTGTAAAGAAAAATAAAAGACAATGTTCATTGGTGAAAGATGAAATTTCTTATATGAGTCGCTCGGAAGCCAAAGCAAGCAAGTCCATTTTTTGATGTCTTCTGGTTTTTGTAAATTTTGATGGAATTAATAACATTATTTTTAGTTATTAAGAGATTCACTTCATTAGAAGACCTTATATACTTTCACTAATCAAATTAATAAACCAAAAAAATGTTAAAAATTATTGTATTAAAAATCATGAATTTTCTCAATTTATTTTGAACTTATCCACATTGGCTTCTGAATGACTCATATATACATTTAAGTTACAAATTCTGAAAACAAATAATGCATGGAATGTGTTTGTAATTAATGGATACTTTAAAACCATTCAAAATAACATATATTTAAGTATACTAAACATTCAATTCGATATTTTCAGAGCTTGTATAATATTAGAAAAGTAATATCCGCAAAATCATTTTGAGATTTCTAATATCACAACTAAGAGAATTTCATCGATCAATAAGTGTTAAACTATTTTTGTGAAAATGTTTTCATCAAAAATATAAATTTGAAATCTATGTCAAAAATGCTGTATCAAATCATAATGACATTAACAAAATACTCACATGCTGGAGGGTTTGCAAATATGCCATCCGATGATGAACTAAATGGACCCTGACCAGCAGCATTAACAGCTGCAACTCTGAATTCATATTCATGATTTTCTTTCAAGCCTGTAACACGGAAAGTCTGGTCTGCAATCGTTGTTTGACATGCTGCTGTCCATCTGTCTTTGCCCTTGTCACGCTTCTCAAGGATGTATCCAGTTACTGGACTGCCACCATCTTCTCGAGGTTTGTGCCATGACAGAGTGATGGAATCAACAGATGTGTCGACTGCTTGTGGAGCACCAGGGGCACCAGGAGGATCTGTTCAAATACACATTGTAAAAATGTGCTCATGTTCAAAGATAGAAAAGCAATACAGTTTAGGCTTCGAAATTTCAAAAGAAGCTATCAATTTTCATGATTGTTTGAAATTCTAAATGATAAAAAAGTATGATGATGATCAATCAAAATAGTTAGTCTTTGACATAGTTAGGAGAATGCATAATTATCTACTTATTCTAGAAAAAGTTTTCAATATGAGAGCAATACACACTGTAAAAATTCAAAAGTACTAGATAAATGCGTATTAAAAAACTCAAGGATTTTCAAATTTTTTGTATAAACTGATATCAATATGTGAAACTTATCAACATAAATTAAAAGAAAATCCACTCAAATGTAAGTACTAATTAAAAGACTAAATACATAAAATATTTCAGCAAACAGCAAATATTAATATTATATATACACTAAAAATATTGTATGGGTCATAGAAACTGTAGTATGTTTTAGTTGAACTGTATGTTCTTTACTTATCTCTAAAGTTACATCAAACTCATATTTATAATTCTGAAATCTCAGTTTACTAAATAAGTACACAAAATAATGTATAGATGTATTATATGTCTATCACTAAATGAATTAAAAATAAATTCCTTTTTAATTGAAGCAGAACTAAACAAAATTAATGTTTTTATAACTTACCAAATGGTAGTTTGGCAAGTACTGGTTCTCTGGTCTTTCCTGGATCACTTGTACCATGCTGATTTTCTGCCATCACTTGGAAATCATATTGTTTACCAACAGTTAAGTTTCTGACTCTACATGCTGTGTTTGTCACAAAACTGGATACTCTAATCCATGTCAAAGTTCCAACTTCTTTCTTCTCAACAACATAGTTATTGATTGCAGCACCTCCATCATCTTTTGGCGCATGCCAGTATAGTGTTAGTGATTCACCTTCAATCTCTTCAGCATGCACATCTTCAGGTGGAGATGGCTTATCTGTATAAAAACATTTTATGAATATATGTTTCAAGTAATTGAATCAGGAAAAATAATCTTTTCAACTCATAAATTCTCAATTTCTCCAATTTGCTTCATATGTAATAGAATTAGGCAATTTTCTTTATTTGCAGTTCAGAATATGTAATAATATTATTTTACCTTGAATACATTTGATAAATATTAGTATTCCTTCAACACCACAAAATTAAGGACAGGTAAAAAAAAGTAAATCGACGTTTTTATCTAACAAAAAAATTGCTTGATTCCCAAACTATTAAAAGTATGCATAAAACAAAATTCCTTGAACACTTCTCGAATAACAAAAAATTTCACCTCTAAAATAAAAATAAACACTTTTATTTTAAAGCCGAACTAGAAATATATTAATTATAAATAGATCACAAGATTTTTTTAAAGAATGGAAAAAATAGTATACATTGATTACATTAAAATCATTATAATAAAATCTAAAGAAATCAATAGAATTTTTTGATAAATGCTCACCTAATACTGTGACTTTGCAGTAGCATGTATCAAATCCAGATTTATTTTTCAAATGAACTTTGAAAGTAGCAGTATCATCTCGTTTTGCATTTGTAACAGCAAGCACAGCAGAAGTATCACTCACCTAATAAAATGACAGTGCTCAGTTAAATATAATATCAATGAAAAAGCTGTTTTAAACTTTGGTATTGCTTCACAATGCAACAACTCAATTATGCAGTTTCCAAAATGTTAATGTTGCTAGATTTGAAAATAAAACCACAGAGCTAAACATTTTTACTCATTTTGTTTATCAAATAAGACATCTAATTTACACAAATTTCATTCAGCCTTTACTAATAAATTACAAACAATATCACAATTATGAATTTACAATTTAACTATAGATGATAATGCTAGAAAAGTAAAACAAAAATATTTTCTTCTCTTAAAAAAAAGAGGAGCCTTGAAATTAATTATATGAACTCTAAAATTCAATAAATAAGCAAATGTTTATTTGAAGTATTTAGCAAAGACAGAAGATAATATATAAGATCATTATACACTTATTTAATTACTGCTTAATGCATAATATAGATCGTGAAGAATATACAACCAAAAATTATTACTTTCATAAATATCCTAGCATCAGTTTCATCAATATCTTTGTCATTCTTAGTCCAGGTAGCAACAGGTTTGGGGAATCCTGTGAATGGAACTGTAATTGAAAATTCTTCTCCAGCTTTCACAACTATATCTTTGACAGCTCCAACATCAATTCTTGGTTTGTCTGGAAACAAATACCAATATGTAAATATTTAATAAACAGTATATACAACCCTTAAAAATGAAAATCTATGTGTCTAAGGCAGAAATCTTACCCGGTTGATCTTCAACTAATACCATAGCACTTGGTGCACTTGGAGGACTTTCTGCAATGTCATTCACTGCAATAATTCTAAATTCATACTCTTTACCTTCAGTAAGTTCTGGTACCTAAAAAGTAGTTATATATACTATATTAATATAACTAATGAATGATGGAAGTATCTTAAGGTAGTATTAAAAATAAAAGATAAAAGTTTTTCATAAAATGATTATATTTGCATCAAACCAAAATTCCATAAAAATCAAAGTTTTTAAAAAATAATAATAAATTTATTGATATAGAAATATTGGGGGTGGAGGTCTAATATATATTCAAATATCTATAAATGAATAAACTCTTCCGAAAGTGCACTTGACCAAAATCACTACAAGATGTATAGGTCAAAGTAGAAATTCCTAAAGAAAAAAGAATTTGGGACTAGGATGCAACATGGATGCCCCCAATTGCTTCCCATGGAAATAATATGCCAAATAAATAAAATTTTATTAAAAGTGTATAATTTAGTTTTGAGCTATTTTTAAGTAACATTTTAAAATAAAATAGTAGATTACTAAGAATATGTATATAATTTAAGAAATGGAATCCCTCTTTTATTCATATTTATTACTGTTTGCTTATATGCAACAAATTTCATTCAAAATTAACTGAAGTAAGATCTAAATATTTTAAAAGAAGATAATGCATGCATTTCAATAGCACAGCATACAACTAATATAGCATCCATTATTTTTTGAAATGCAAAATTATTAATAAAAATAACATAAACTTTTGCCACTCTGTTCATCAAGTTAATAAAATAATATTACTGATTTTTCGATACTCAAGCATTTTTCCTTTAGCAGAATCATACTTGTGCAGTATGGTCAAAAGTATTTCATTTTTATAAATAATATCTCGGATAAAAAAAAGTGCAGTGAAATCAGTGAATGTAAAGTGTTGTAATATGAAATCGGCTTCATTTTGTTACTAATTTGTGTACAATTTTTGTTAGTTATTGCTCATCTTATGAGATATTAATTTCCCAAATTCTCACATGAGTCATGACTGCAAAGAAATATAAGAGAAAATGAATGCAAGTACTATTGAGAATCTTACGAACAAACTCAAAGCAAACAAAATATATTATATTAGATATTATACATATATACAAAATTTTCTTACTATGAATGTTGTTGATTTATGAAGAATGTTATTAATGATATCCCACTCTTTAGCATCTTTCATCCTCTTTTCAATATAGTAGCCCAAAATCTTGCTTCCGCCATCATCTGGTTTTTGCCAAGACAAAGTGACAGAATCCTTGGTAATTTTATCAATTTTCGGAGCTTCAGGTGCTTGTGGGGGATCTGAAATGAATTTTTGATTAATAAGGCAAATTAAGGAGAAAATAAATATAAAAGTATGCAGTATAGTTTTGTATAAATCATTAGTTTATGATTAAAGCAACAACATTGTAAATGAAAAAAGATGTGTTTCTTCAAAAAGTATGTAACTTCAAACTTTTAAAAGATTTTGCTTTGCTGTGTGGTAAATAAATCCAGCTACACTAAAAAATCCTTTAAAGAAGATTTTTTTGTAGTGTAACCGAAAAAATAGAAAAAAAAAGATTTAAAAAATTATCCAGTAATTTTGGGAATATTAATAATCACTTAGGATACCTTTGTGGCATATTAAACTTTTGGAGAATAAAAAACTGAATTAAAAAATGACTGAAAGAATTTAAACACAAATAAGTTTTTCATCACTTTTGATTTTGATAGTTTACAAAACCAAAAATAGATATTTTAAAACTTATATCAGCAATATTCAATTTTGGATATGATTAATATATTTTTTCAGGAAAAAATAGTAAAAAAAAAAAAAAAAAATCTTAATCAACATTTCAAACTCAAACTGAAGATTCTAATCTTGAGAGTTTGCAGTCGCTTCTGCTCATTATAGACTCAAAAATTTGCATTTTTACATTTAAATAAAAAAATTCAAACATTTAACTAGGGAAAAAACATGAATTTTTATATCACTTCATAAGTTATATATAAGGTGTGGATTAAATATTTTTCTTCTTTGTAATAAGCTACAGCAATGGAATTTTTTAAAAATTAGTACATGAATAAAAAATATAATAGATTAGTGCAGTGATATTTTTAAAAGAAATCAAAAGATTTATTAAAGTGAGACAGAAAAAAAAAAGAATTAAAAACTTACTCTTTTTCCTTACAGCCATTACAGGAACAGATGGCTTGCTTGGTTTGCTGATACCACCTTCATTAACAGCCATGACTCTGAATTCATAAGTTTGACCATCTGACAAGCTAGGCACAACAAAATCTGATGTAGGTATAGGGAATGTAGTGACTCGGACCCATTCCTGAGTACCCTTCTCTTTTTTGTCAACCAGATAACCTGAAGGAATGAAAGTTATTCAGTCATTTAATAAAAAGTAAAACACATCATAAGTGAGAAAATTAGTTCTTAATTGTTTCAAATAAATTTTTTTAAAAATAAAATAATAACTTTGTTAACAAGTTCTGTGAATATTTTTTCTCCAAACACATACCTGTAACAGGTTTTCCACCATCATGAGCTGGTGGATCCCATGCCAGAGAAACAAATGTAGGTCCATGATCCAAAACCTTTGGTTGACTTGGAGGATCAGGAGGATCTATAAAAAAGTGACAAATATTTATAAGTACATACATAAATCCATAAATACAAAAGGGAATGGGCTTTCTTCCATTCTACAAAACCCTTAATTAATGTATACTGATGCACAAGAAAAGACAACTGAAAAAAAAGCATGCAAATAAAAATTAAATGAACTTAAAATATTATGAATCACTCACCAAATGGATTCTTAGCAGTAATTGGTTTGCTTTCAAGAGCATCACTGATTCCAAAGATGTTTTCTGCACGCACTCTGAATCTATACTGCTTTCCTTCATCCAAGCCTTTTACAGTAAATACAGGATTTGGACAATAGCCACCACAGGGCAGCCATTTGTCTGTACCAATCTCACATTTTTCAACTATGTAGCCTGCAAGAAAAATATTATTAGCAATGCAGTACTCATTTAAAAAGGATATTAATTCACTCCCTCAACTTTGAAAAATTAAAAGGTAGCATTCCAAAAATAATAACAGAAATGTTTAAAGAGAACAGCTATCTTGTGACAAGAACAGTTTTCATTACATATTAACTTAAGTTTAAAGGATGTTTCTTGTATACAAACTTCTATGGAGAGGGGTAAAAGAAACTAATATTTTTTTGAAAAAAAAAACCAATTAAATTTTAAAACAATTTCAGTAATTACAGCTTTTATATATAACAATATCAACAGGTTTAATTAACTTATATGAAAAATCATAATTATACCTTATACATACAATTATTCAGTGCATTTTTAGCAGACACATTCTGTTGTGTCTGTACATGTTGTATTTTCCACAAACATTTTTTCTGGGACTTATTGCAACATCTATTTGTTTCCCTTGTTTGACTGATTGAATTGCTGTTTGATGGCATTTATAGCAACACAGGATGTTATCCCCATTTGTTTCCCTTGTTTCAATGAAACAAGGTTTGTTGATATTGGGTTTGATGCCATCAACAGATATCTCAATTGAATTAAGATTATTATTTATATTTATATCAATCTTCTGATTACTTTTACATTTCTTACAAGGGAAAAAAATTTCACAAGTAAAACTAGTTAATAATGGATACCCATCAATTTGATGGGTATCCAGAGAAAGAAATATATAGCATACAGAATTTTGAAGAGAAAAAATAGTTTAGGGTATATTTTTATATTATTTCATCAATAAAAATCAGTAGAAATTGAAAGTAAATAATAATAGTGATTTTCGTAATTTTATTTATGAAGTCAGAAATTCATCAAGTTGACATGTCCATGAAAAAAGACTATGCAATCTGACAGCAAAAATTATTAACAAGTAATTATAATTACAATGGCAAAACATTTACCAGAAAATATTTTAATATTCCTTTGAAAGGAGAATAATACAATTAATTTAAATTATTTTTTTATACAATTTATCATCTTTTAAGTAAAATTACTTTATTTTCAGAATTACAGTATTGATATTTAAATTAAAATTATTCCAATTAAAGAATTGCAGTTTAAGGACTTAAAATCTTTTTTTTTAATTTAAGAAAATACATTTTGTAATATTTTTTAATAATGGCTGCTAGTAATTCAAATTAAATGAAATTAAATTTAGATACCAAAAGAATTGAAGCAAAGTTTTAAATTATTTCATTATTACTTAAACCGAATAATATAAGAACAAGTTATAACAATTATTTAACCATTCTACAAAATTTTCAAAGCAAATAAACAGATAGATGTATTTTAGAAATAGGAAGATCATTTATATTTTTAATGTTCTTGAAATAAAGTAAAAGCTGACCTGTCAATTCAGATCCACCCTCATCTTCAGGTTTTTGCCATTTCAATGTGACTGAGCTATTTGTCACCTCTGCAGCCTCCAATGGTCCTTTTGGCTTACCAGGCTTATCTGAAAAAATACATTAAAATTATTGTAATCTTTTAAAGTTTAATCATGGCTGAATAACATGTGCATAATTAACTTTCCAAATTTAAAATTATTTTACAGTATATTCAACAAGTGAAGATTAAATATATTTTGTCTAAAGATTTAGCAACAACAACAATATATATATATATCAAAACAAACTTAGAAACACAAGACAAAAGTCAGTTTTTGTGTAATATTAAAAATTTTTTAGTTTTTCTGGAAAAAAATTTTTTGGTTTTTTTTTGTAGTTGCTGTTTTTTTTTTTTATATATATATATATATATATATATATATATATAATTCAGTAATTCACTCATATATATATATAAGTTTTGTTTTAAAAAATGAGTGAATTAATGTCTTAAAAGCTTAGCCAGTATTCTACATTTTGCAGGATTGATCTAAAAATGCCTCTGCTATTCAGAACAGCGTTTCTTTTCCAAAATAATAATTGTTTAAATTATTAAAAATAAGCTCACCATATACTAATAGTGTGATTTCACCAGAATCTTCTCCATAAGCGTTTTTGGCAGTAATTGTATACAATCCACTGTCAGATCTTTCAGATTTAGGAATGGTCAATTTTACAAATTCATCACCAGTTTCTTGTCTGGTACGAGGTGTATCTTGAAGATGTTGAGTATTGAAAGTCCAGCGAATAGTTGGTATTGGTGCACCAGTCAGTGGGATATTGATGTAAACAGGTTCTCCTGCTCTAACACGAATCAATTTACCATACAATCCATCCAAGTGAAGCTTTGGTTTTTCTGAAATGAGCAAGATTTGCAATTATTTAAACAAGTCATTATTTGCAAAATGTTTAGTTTAGATATTTATACTTGCAAAAGATATATTACTAAATATTTTGCTATAAATACCTTTCATAGGTTTAGCAGCAATAGGTTTAGATGCAGCACTAGGCTCGCTAGAACCAGCAACGTTGTGTGCAATTACACGATATTCATATACATGACCATCAGTAACAGTATTGTCTGTAAATTGTGGTCCCTGAAATATAAAGTAATAATATTTGCAATCACATGCAACCATTTCTGTTAAGAAATATTTCTGTAAAGTTCAGAACAACATTATTAAATTCAAAATGGTAGTAAAATATTTAATAAATTTTTAAAAGCAAAATTCAAATAGAATGCTTTGAAATGACAAAAAATATAAATTTTATAAAACATTTGATATAAAAAATATAATAATGAACAATTAAAATGTGCATAGTAATATTTGTATATAACTAGTATTGCTGTCAAAAATATAATACCTTTACTAAATCTCTATTGACTTGCGCCCATCTGTTTAATTTTGTATCTCGCCTTTCAACATCATACCCTATGATAGCAGAGCCACCATCTTTAAGTGGAGGTGACCAACTGATTTTAATGAAATCACGGTCGTGATCAACAGGTTCTGGTGCTCCAGGTTCACTTGGTGGTCCTTAAAGAAAAAAAATGCACAGTTGGAAACAGGAAAATAATAATCGATTAAAGCAATGCTGTGGTAATCAAATAAACAAAGTTTGGTCAGCTTCACTTAAATATTATTTATCATTCTAAATTAGTGTTTTAAATAAATATCTAAACTTGATATTTGCTAAAGTTTGTATTTGGATATTTTTTAAAATATTGTAAAATTGTCGTATTATTTTTACAAAAAAAATAAAACAAAAGAGCGAAAATATAAATTCTTCAGTAGATGTTAATAAGTTGAAGTCCTCAGACAACTACTAATGAACTTTCGCACAAGAAACGAAAAATGTAGTCAGAAAAAATAAATTTTAACTGAATAATAAGATTTGATGATCAAAATCCAAATTGAAGTAGGAAAAAAAAATATATTGATTCCTGTTTTTTCACCATTCTATTGTCTGTCCGCCACGAGAATTGTGGCCGACAAAATGTCTAGTTTACGGTGGTCGCTATAGCAACTGGTTATGCTAAGGAAGATCCATTTCGAATAGGAGAAATCCGACGGAAGTCGGAGTTTTATTTTATTCTTGGCGCCAGTTTGCAGTGGTAAAAAGAGTAGTTGATCGTTTGTCTTCTCGGTTACCATACATAGCCCATTTGGCGCTAAATGCGCCAATGTAGCACATTTGAATGAACTTCTACCTACTAGAAATGGATTCTTCCTACAATAACCTGTTTCTATAGCGACCGCCATAAGCTAGACATTTTACACATTAACATAGACACAGTTCTCGTGGCGGACAGACAGTAATGTTCCACATTCTAAATAATGTAAGAAAGAAACATGGAAAAATTCCATGGATATGAAAAATGGTGTAAATATGTTAATGTTAAAAGAAGTAATACTCTTAAATTAAGCAAATTCCAATTTAATTAAAAAAATGGAATAATTAAGCTGAACGCATAAATGCAAAAACCAGCAAAATCACTGAAAATAACCAACACAACACTTCAGTTATTAAGGAATATTTTTTAAAAAAAACGAATAGTATTCATTACGAAATACATTATTAATATCCTAAATACAAATTAAGATGATACAAATGTAAGAAATATAGAAATAAACGAATCAAAGCAAAAAGGCAATTTGCTTGTTGATAAACTAGGAATTTTCAAAAGCATATGTTCAGAAATTTGTACTTTTTATTAAAATTGTTGGATATTATTCAAAAACTAAAATATTTCTTACTGAATGGATTCTTGACTAAAACAAGTCTATCTGTTGTAAGAGGTGACGAAAGGCCTTGCGCATTTTTAGCTTTTACTCTGAATTCATAGTTTGTATTTTCAACAAGTTTAGGAACAACTCCAGTCGTATTCTTTGCAGGTATAGTGACAGCTGGTACCCATGGACCTTTATGAGTTATATCACGCTTCTCAATAATATAAGAGCTGAAATATAAATATGTTTAAAAAATGTTGGTCAGCTAGAAGGTTTAGTTATATGAATGTAAATCTCCTCAAACATAGGTTATTTCAAAATAATTATCAATAACACATTGAAGGGCAATAATGCTATATTACATTATTAAATTAATTTTAGAGTGGCAGAATTACTGTCGTCTTTCAACATATCAACAGATAATAATATTACATCTGTTATTATTCATTCAAACTTGATAAAGAGTAGTACATGCATTTTTTAAAAATCAATCTAAAACATTTTTATAAACTTAGATAATATACGATTTAATAAACAACAAAATGGCAAATTTTATTTTATTTTCAAATTGAATACTTAATACGTTTTGGCAATAATAAAAAAGCTAAATGTATATAAATAAAAAAGATATAATAAACTGAACATAATAATTTTAGGAGTAGCTATATCTCAATGAAACAAAGCATAATTCTAAGAGTAGTCATTTAATATTTCCAGTGCTGTCCATTTCGATTTTTATCCTTTTCGATAATTTATGATTGAAGGCTTAAAAATAAAAAAGTGAAATAGTCCAAACAACTCTTCATCGAATCTTAATTTGTGAACTTTCTGATTTTGAAGAAGCATTGACTTGTATGAGAAATAGTCCCTTTCCGAAAATTTTTATATTGCCTTATCAGTTCTATCTGTCTTCAAAAAATTCTTTTCCTAATTCATTGGACCAGAAATCTTTAGTAGAACTCAACCATTTCAATAATAATTAACCTACACTTCAGAAATTATTATTTGTGAATTTTTCAATGGCTCTCATAGTGTTAAGACATAGATTTTCATTTGCGTGCTTTCTTCAGGGTTAAATTCAGTGGAATTTTAATAATTTAAAGCTGACATGACAAAAATAAACATCCGAGTTAACCAAAATTTGAAATAAATAAAATTGGATCCTATTCACGTTATGTTAAATTAGAAATTCAAGAGAAAAGAGAAAAAATCGAATAACTTCGAATCATCGAATAATAATTCTACTGTACAATTGAAAGTGATTCACAAAGTCGATAATTTTTGACCTTACAAAAATATGACTAAGAATTCATCTTCCCAAGATAAAAACTGTATATTCTTCTATAATCAAACAATGACGAGAACAATGCTTTTTTCAGGACAGCTGCTTGCCAATAACCAAAAGAATTTAGACATTTTAAAATTTCACTGCCGAAGATTATCAGGCAGCAATATTCAAAAGGTAAATTTCTCTAAAAAAAAAAAGCTTGTTGTGGCATATACTATTATAACTTTAAGTTCCATCACTCGTCAATGTCATAATTTCTTTCCATCTTTTTTTTAAACCACTGTATCTTAAAGAAGCCTAAATAAAGTAGAAAAGTGTTTATGATACAAAATCCTTAGCATTACTTAAAATGAAAAAATATTTTGCATAATAAACAAAAAAAATTCCCTAATGACTAATCTGTAAGTATCCATAATGATTAACCTTTTGCCGGTTCTTATGCCATTAGCACTGGTGCCAACAATATGCCATAGTCTAATGTAATATTAAAATAAATATAGAAAGGAGGTTAACAAGAGAGAAAATAATTTTAAAGTAAAGATATAACTTGAAAGGAACAATGCTTACATGAGTTCACTGCCACCATCGTCTTTTGGAGGATACCAGGACAAAGTCACGCTATCTTTTTGTATATCCTTAACATTCAGTGGTCCTTCTGGGGCACCAGGCTTATCTAAATTTAAAATAATTTGAAATCGTATAAATAACTGCAGACAAATATACTTAAATATCAGCAAGCAAAACTGTATTAAATATTTAATGCATAAAAATAACAAAATATTTGTTCTTCATACCAAGTACAGTAACTTTCATAGTTCCTTCATCACTGCCAGAATCATTTTTCAGTTTCAAGCAATAGCGGCCACTATCTACTCGTTTGGCATTGATAGCGTGAATGAGTGTGTAGCTTTCATAATTAGAAACTGTTACTCTCTTATCAGATTCCAAAACTTTGTCATCTACAGTCCAAGTAATTTCTGGTGTAGGTGCACCAATAAATTTGATTTCAATGTGAAGAATATCTCCACTTTTCACTTCCATATCTTTCATAGGGGTTACAATCTTGGGAGCCACTAAAAATTGAACAAACCATTAGAATGGAACAAAAAGTAATAAAATAAACAAAATTTAATCTATCTATATGACATAACAATGTAAAATAATAACAATAATAAATGTTAGGTATTCAAGTAATTAGTAATTTACACAGTAAACATTTAAGAAAACATTTTCTTTCATTGTAGATTTTCATAAAGTGGCAGAAAAAGTTCTGCTAAGGAACTTAATGAGCATCTTACAGGTTTAAATTATTAATAATGAACAGATGTTAAAAATATTTTAAACAAATAAATAATAAAAATTTCTTTACTAGATATAAACTATAAAAATTAACATTATTAAAAAAGAAAACTGAACAATAGAATGTTAAATATTTTAATAATCAGAATAAGAAAAAAAAATTATGAATACATTGCGTGTTACAAGAGAATATCTTTTAGAAGCACAATACAAAAAATAAAATAAAAAATAATAATAAAAAAAACTTACAGAATCTTGGTCTAGCTGTTATCAGTTCTGATGGTTCACTTGGCTGACTTTCTCCACCTTTATTCAGTGCAATAACTCTAAACTCATAGTCTTGGCCTTCAATCAAATAAGGCACTTTGCCTTTGCATTCATTACCAACGATCTCAGTGCCTTTCTCCCACAAGTTAGATCCTCTGACTTTCTTTTGAATGATATAACCAGAAACTGGAGAGCCACCGTCTTCTTTAGGTGCTTTCCAAGAAAGTTCAATAAAGTCACTGCCCCAGTCAGTCGCCTCTGGTTTTCCTGGAGTGCTAGGAGGTTCTATAAACAAATATATAAAATTAAAGAAGTGCTCATTACACTGGTTGAGCTTAGAATAAGATGATTCTAGGCTTCTAATCTAATAATTCATTCTTAAAGGCATTTAGCCTATATCGGCAGGAAATTGCTCAGAATTTGTAGCAATATTAATCAGTTACTAATTTCAAATAATTAAGTATACAAACATTATGAAATGATCCATTATTTAAAAAGTCTAGCAAACTATTTTGTAATTTTTAATACTCAAGTAATAAAAATAAACTTGGATAGCAAAAGTAATGACTAAGTTTTTGCTCTAAACTTAAGATACAATTTCGAATTTTAAAAGAGCCATAAAGTGAAAGACTGCTAAAATTTTGAATATTCATTTTTCAAAAATACACATAGCTTCAGCTATAATACTTACCAAAAGGATCTTTAGCTACAACTCCGTCTTCCTTCTCCAGAGGATCAGAGTCACCAATTTCATTGACAGCAATTACTCTGAACTGATATGTCTTGTGGTGAACCAGACTGGTTACTTTTAGACTGAGGGTAGTTGTTGTGCCAGCTTCCATCCAAGTAGCTCGAGAAGCATCCATTTTTTCTACTACATAATGTTTAATAGGACAGCCTCCATCATCTTTTGGAGCCTTCCATGTCAATACTGCTGATTCTTTTGTCACTTCACTGACATCCAATGGTCCCTCAGGAGGCGATGGACGATCTAATAAATAAACATAATTTTGTTATACTTCCTTTTATAAATGAAAAAAGAAGTTGCATCATAAGTCTAGATATTTTTTTACAGTTTTTCATCTTTATAAATTCTTTCATACAATACATTTTAATCAATATGTGTTATTTCAAATTTATTCCCCGTTTTAAAAGTATTAAAAAAATAATTTATTCCACTAAGTACAAAGTAATTTTAAAAAGTGCATAATTGACTACCAAAATGTGGTGCAATAAGAGTGACTGAAACAAACTATAATTGAACTGATTTGAAATCTGAATAAATGCAGTGAAACTTGTGTATAATGATACTGTCTATAACGATAAACCTGCCTATAACAATATTTTCTTTGGTCCTGGCTGGATTCCTATTACCCCAATGCCTTCTGAACCTTTCTACAAAAATAATCACTTTTTAGATGCACCTGTCTATAACAATAATTTTATCTCTTTAGAAAGCTGCTACAGTACTTTTTCCCAATCCGATTTCTTTTTTCCCCCTTGGAGAATGACACCCCATGGTCTAGAATTTGAGATAACAGAAGAATTTGGGAGGAGGGGGAGTCTGGAAACTGGAATCTGTTGTAACTGGGAGTTGGTGGGAAGAGTGAACTAGTGATTAGAATGTGCATAGATGCTTGTTGTCATCAGCTGAGCATGTCAAACCTATTCATTCTTAGTTAGCATTTCGGACTGACCACTTGTTCTATGCAATTCGCTTTTGATGTGTTAAAGCCTTAAATATACAATGGTGAAGCGTGAAACATTGGCATTTGAAGACGTTACGTAAAACATTGACTTTATTATAAAATTATGCTTACATCTCCGTTTATTGCATACTTTTATAATTAGTAAAAAATTTAACTAAAATTTTCTCTTAGAAGTTCTTAACAAAATGTTAAATAATTTCAAGTTTATAAAATGCAGTTTTATATTAGCGAGTAATTGTAAGAAGAATGAGTAAGAGCAATAAAATTATTTAATATATTAGTATATGCACACATAACATAAATTTTGGATGCTCAAACTGTCTGCAATGATAACCTGTCTATAACAATATTTTTTTTCTAGGTCCCTACAATATCATTATGCACAGTTTTTACTGAATGTTGCAACAAAAAGAACTTGGAATAATACTAATCTTTTACTTCTTAAATGTGGAAAATTGAATTTTGAAAAACAGTAAGAACAATTTAGAAGAGTTCAGGAAGAAAATTTATTTATATCAGTAATAGGAAATGTAAACAAAATTTATTATGTGAACCAACATTTCACTTAAACGTGCTTAAGAAAGATTAGCATTAACTGTTAATATGTACTAATTTCATACAATCACAACTTAATTATCACTTTGTTATAATCATTACAATATGACAATAACTTTGTGAAACAAAATACTTATTTACTAAAATTTCTTTTTATGCTAAAAATAATGAATTGATAACAGACATCAGTTCTAATAATTGGATATAGACAAATGCATATTATATCCATCTTTATTTTAATATAACTAAAAATTAGAATTAAAAAATCATAAATTTTCATATTCACATTGAAAATTTTTTATTAAATATATTAGAAAACCTTACCTAAAACTGTTACATTGGCAGATGTAGACAGCCTTCCTGAGCTATTTTCTAAATTGAGGGTGTATTTTCCAGTATCAGAACGAACTGATATCAAAATTTCAAAGAAGCACATGGTAGGAGTGGTACGTATTTCAACTCTTGGATTTCCAATCGCTGGCTTATCATGAATTGACCATGAAGCAATCGGAGCAGGTTCGCCCTTGATGGCAACTTCATAGGTAATTGGTCTTCCTGCACGTACTCTTTGGTCTAACAATGTAAGTCGATCAACAATTGGAGCCACTGTAGAGATGAAAAGAAAATCAGTTTTACAGTCGTATACAAAATACAACTCTGATGCAATTATTTCTCCAAGTAAGAAAATTTGTATTCCCTATAATTTGTATACCTTTAAATTAAACATAATTGAATAATATTCTAGAGTTACATTTAAAAAATATTAAGAAGCAAATCATTAGTTTAACTACAAGTTTAAAACTAACCAAGATAAAAATAAATGCTTACTAAAAATTTTCCCTTATTTTATATTGAGTGACAGATGAAAAAGAAACACTCAACTTGTATTATGCTCAATTGAGAAACTAATAAATTCATGTTCTGTTTGAAATATGGAAAAGATTTTAAAGTCATATTTGTATCGAAATGCATATACTGTGTTAATAATGTTAAGCTGACAAAGTATTCAAAAAGTTTTTGTTAAATTAATAAATATTGAATACATACTATAATTATATTATTAAGAATATTTATTATAACTGTCTGTCCATAACTCTTAAACTACAGCAAAAGTTACATAAAATTAAAATTTATATATACGTTGAGTAAATATGTATAGATAATCAAAGTATATGATATATCATACGTCAGCAAACATTTTATATTTTTATATGTTAAATTAAATTTATACTTACAGAATCGTGGTTTAGCAGTTATGGGCTGAGTAGGATCGCTGGGTTCACTAGGTCCAGCCTTATTAATAGCTACAAGACGGAATTCATACTCTTCTCCTTCCGTCAAGTCAGAAATCTTTGTTTTGGTTACTTCACCAGCAACTCGTGCAGCCTCATCCCACAACGGACTACCTTTGAGACGCTTTTCAATTACATAACTTGTCACTGGAGATCCACCATCTTTCTTAGGTGGTCGCCATTCCAGTTCAATGAAATGAGAATCCCAGTCAGTAGCAACTGGTGTGCTTGGTTTTTCAGGAGGATCTAAAAAGAATAGGAAAAAAAAACCCAGATGGTTTCAATTTCTAATGAATAATTCAAAAGAAAAAAATAAAAGTCAGAGGTGTACATATGCATAAATATAATTACCAAATGGATTCTTAGCCACAATAGCTTCTCTGATCATAGCCCATTGAGAACTTCCTTCCCTGTTAACAGCTTTCACACGGAATAGATACTGATGCATTTCAATCAGTTTATCAGTATGCAGGAATGTATTGACAGTTTCATCCACATGAACCCAGCGGCCAGTTTCCATGTCTTTTTTTTCTACAGAATAATGCTGTATATCACTGCCACCATCATCTTCTGGAGGATTCCATCGAATAGTACAGCTCTCTTTAGTGACTTCATCAACACTTAAGTTTCTGGGTGCCAAAGGTACATCTGAACAAGAAAGACAAATATCAGCAAAGCAAATAACAATTAGACATCAAAATAAAGATAAGTAGAAAATAATAATTGTTTTATAACTGCAATTTTTATATGATATAAAAAATTACAATAATAAATAATAGCGACATCAATATATTAAAATTAGTTTTTGCCTATTTATTATTGTTAGCCTTCCAATACAATAAAATATATTAAACAACAGACTTAAGCAATTATAATTAGATTTGAATTATGAATTTTCTTAATACAAGAACTAAATGCGGTTAAATTGTGCTAAATAAAAGGTAAAAGCAAAACAAAATACAGTTTTTAAATAGCATTATAAGTTCGAAATCAATATTTAAAATTGTTCATCATACAAAGCAAAAGTTTATAGAGATTTTAAGATTAATTAAGTTAAACGATGTAAAAATTGAAAAGAAAGTGTATTTATAATAGTCAGACAAATTTCACAAACCTAAAATTACTATGGTAATTTTAGCAGAATCAGAGCCATTTGAATTTGTTGCTGTCAATACCAGAGTTCCAGAATCTTCTCGGAGTGCTTTTTTAACTTTAACAATGGTCCTGTAATCTTCATTAGTAATATACCACCGTAAATCATCCATTGCTGCCCGGTTATTCAAAGACCATGTCTTCTTTGGAGGAGGTTCACCAGACACTGGAACATTCAAGTCAAAGCTCCTGCCAGCTTTTAGCCTGATATTGATCATAGCATTGCGGTCAATGTGTGGTGCCACTAAAAAATAAAGAAGAATGTTATTAATGTTACCAAAAAATGTATCCAAATTATTACTACTGCAAGCAATATACAAATCAAGTGACTTGAAATAATGTTGGCACTCTCTATGAAAACAATTCTGCACTGTAACAATTAAAATTGCTATACAGTGATACTTTAGTATTACAAATAATCCTTAAAACAGGAAAATATGTTTAAAATAAAATCAGAGACACATCTGAAGTGGCAAATCTTTAAAGTTTAAATGAACTATCATTACAAGAACATTACTTACAGTTCTTAGGTTTAGCAATGTGTGGTCCAGTCGAATCACTTGGTTCTCCTTTACCACCTTTATTTACTGCTCTTATACGGAACTCATAAGTTCCATTTTCAATTAGATCCTTTACTGTAGCAGTTGTCTGATCAGCAGGCACTTCTTGAACTGCAGACCAATCAGGACTGGAAAATGCAAAATAAGTGAAGAATTTAAAATTAATACACAGATACAAAAAAAGTTAATGAAATGTAAAATGATTTCTACTCTTTCAAAAACTTTTACATAAACAATATTATTAAAAATATTTAATAGTATAAAAGTATTTAGTTACGAAATCACTCTTACTGATGATAACATCAGTTTTAATACTCATTTGGAACAGTTCATATGCTTCCTTGAACCCATTCTGTACCTGCAGTGCATAACATTTCAGTGCTTTCAGATAACTGAACTAATCACACTGAATTGATTTAATGAAGTATTTATATTTTCAAAATATATAATTATAAACAAAAAAATAGATATTTTTATAAGTATAATTCAACTGAAAAGAAAATTTATTGACTGCATTACACTTTTAGGTTTTTTGTAACTGGGTGAGACATTTCTCAAAAATATACTAAATTAAAAAAAATAATTTCACGTAAAGCAATATGTAGAGGAAATTTACCTTAACTTATCTTTCTTTTCAATAATATATCCAGTAATAGGTGATCCTCCATCAGACTCAGGAGCTGTCCATTTAAGTTTGACAAAGTCTCTGTCATAATCTTCAATTTCAGGTGTACCAGGCTTTCCAGGCTCATCTAAGAAAAATTCATGTATTTTTTAAAAAATACTACTTGTTTCTCTCAGATTAATGATCGATTATGCAAACAGCTTAGCTTCTCCTCTTCTTCATAGTTTAAACAAAAATTAGTTTCAGAAGTTAGGGGAATATATTTGGTTATGAAAAAAAATATTTCACCAAGAATAATTTATTTGATTTCAGCAACTTACCAAAAGGATTCTTAGCAACAATTGTTTTATCTGCTTCAAGTGGTTCAGACTCTCCCTGTCTGTTGGCAGCACGCACTCTGAATTTGTAACTCTTTCCAGGTACTAAACCTTTCACCTTTAAAAAAATGAGTACGTACAGAATGACAAGAAACTATACAATTTGCTAGTGTCAAATTTTAATCATTTTGGTTGTAGTAGACATAGTCGATAGTACTTTTTGATGGTTGGATAAAAAGTATAAATTTTGAAATATAGCAACAGATTTAACTTCAATAATCACAATTTTTCCAAAAGAATAATTTCAATTAAATAGTTCTAATATAATTACATAAAAAATTATCAACTTTTTCACAATTGCTGAAACTGATAATTACATTAAAAAATTTCTTAAGTTTTTGATAAGATTACTTAATTTTTTAAGAAATTAATAACTGTGAGATTTCTTGAGTTCATTCTTATTTGAATCAGAGGTTTTTAAGATGATTAAAAGAAAGAAATTTAAATTCCTGTATCAGTTATTTATAACTGAATAACGGATTAAAACTTTTTACAAACTTTCTGATTAAAGAAATTTGTTGAATTCTTATTTAAAAGTCTGCATCTTATATAAATCTTCAAAACCTGTGAGTTTAAAAAAAGAATGTTACATATTGCCTGAGATTGATGTAAAAGAGTTGTACCTTCATAGATGTTTCTGGGCCAATAGTTTCACCGACTGGAGTCCAAACACCGGTGGCTGGATCCATTTTTTCAACAACATAATTCTCAACAGGTTGACCACCGTCATCAGATGGTGGTTTCCAAGTTAAATTGCAACCTTCAGCAGTTACATCTTCTACCTTCAGTGGTCCACCAGGGGGAGATGGTTTATCTGAAAATAAATAAACCTTTTAAAAAAGAGAACATGCTTTTAGAAAACGAAAAAAAAAAAAAAAAAAAAAAAAAAGACAGTTCTTGAAATTTAATAATTATGAGCTTTCTTATTACAATGAAAATTAAATTAAACTAATACTTTAATATCAAATTATCTCCCTCTATTTATTTTTAAAATTTGCACTATCAAAAAATGAAGCAAGTTATGAGGACTTAAAAAAAGAGCGAGAGTGAGAAACGAAAGACTCAAAGACATCAGTGATGATTTCGAGTTTCAAAGTAAAGTACTTAATTTACAAAAATAATTAAATTTTATAACTCATAAAAAAACTAAGTCAAAAACATTTTAGAGTCCTGATGCTAACTCATTGATAATTTCCTAGGCCATTTAATAAATGGAAACTAAAATCGAAATTTAACTCTGAAAATCAATCATTTATTGGTAAAAACCAATGAAGATAGAAACGTTTCACCTACCTAAAACAACAGCTTCCACGGTTGCTTCATCTTTGCCATGTTCATTCTCAGCTACAAGAGTGTAAGTTCCATTGTCATCCCTCCTGCACTTCCGCACAACAATTTTAGTGCTGTACTCTTCATTGACGATTTTAATGCGACTATCTGCTTCCAAAACACTACCCCTTAATGACCAAGTCATTTTCGGTGGAGGTTCACCAATAACATTTGCTGCAAAGTTGAAGGAATGGCCAGCTTTCACTCGAATCTTATTCAGAGTGGAACGATCGATTTTGGGTGCCACTATTAAAAATATAGATATTTCATTAATGAATAAAGATAGTATAGTATGAAAGATGAAAGTTAAAAAAAATTAACTGATGCATTTCATAAATCATATTAACCCTCAAGTTCTCGCCAAATTTTTCGAAGAAACAAAAACCTAGATGTCCAATTTCTTTTCTCAAACCATAACGAAGTGTCTGTACTTGATAATTATTTATTAATAAGCAAAATTAATTAACAAAAAAATAATGTCATCGAATAGGCCAAATGAAAATTCTTTTCTTAAATGAATCTCAATCCCAAAGCCATTTTACTATAACACTACTAGAAACAAATGGCTCTTTAAAGGATTAATTATAATTTCATCTTAGACCTTAAACAATATTTTGCACAACTCATGAAACTAAAGGGTTGTAAATACTGTATTAAAAAGCAACAAATTAACCCAAAACAAAATTTCTCATTTCTACAGAGCCAGGGAAATTTTTACAATATGTATTTGAGATTTAGACTTATGCTTGTATGTTAAAAATAAGCAATTGTGATGATTGCTAACAAATTTGCACTTAATTTCCATCATTCTGTAGATCACTCCTCTAGAGGGATTTGGGTGCTTTGAAGATTTATGTAGGATGAAAAAGGCCAGCAAGGAGATGAATTTAGAAATAAAACTTTATTTCTTCTCTGAAAAGAGTAACTGCTTATTTGCTGGTTGCTAACAGTCACTGATACGTGCCCTATTGGCAAAAGGCAAGAGTAACTTGGTGATATGCATGATATTTTCAACTGATTACATTTTTTTTGTTGGATATTTTGATTGATTTATTGCTTGAAGACCACTTTAAAAACTATACATCTTACTTAACACAGGGGTGATTGTAGCTTCATGAAAAAATACCTGAAATTTTAGCAGGAAAATTATATGAAAGGAACAGATATGTATTCATTCATTACAGTGCAGATTTAACTTTTGCATGTAATTTTTAATATGCTATTTTTACATAAGAAATTTTTAATTTATTTTGTCTTAGTTCACGAGTTTTCAATAACATTCTATAACACATATGAAAAGAAATCATCAGAATTGATAACAAAACAATACTAAAAATTTTAACAACCTTTTCTATGAATATCATTAATCAATATACTATATATAAATTCTTATGGGACCATTCTTAAGTGAGGTAGTTATTCTTAGTCATGGCATGGGAATTTCTAAAAAAATCATTTGGATTGACTCAGCATATATAATCCAAAGTAAATTTTTCGTAGTATGGATTATAA
>BGPR01000057.1:703302-768372 GCA_013235015.1 Araneus ventricosus
ATGAAAAGTGAGAGAATCTACAAGTGTGAAAACTTCAAAGATAGTAATAGCTTTCATTTCAGTTACAATAAAATCTTGCCAAAAATGAGATCCAATTCAAGATATTGATTTGAATGCATATATTATATAATTCATTCATCAAAACAATAGAGTATTTAAGACCTTCCATAACAGATGCTGTTTTGAGCCTGGAAAGCAGTATAGGAGACAAATTAACTGTCTAATACGATGAATTTTAATTAAGATGGCATGCTTCTACTTTTATATTTTATCTATTATGCAGGTAAAGTAAATAAATACACACTTAAAATAATAAATGTCATCCAAATCATTCCATCAGAAATTAGGAAAATAAATATTTATAATTAACACTTACATCTCCTGGGTTTGGCAATACATGGTGGTGTTTCGTTACTTGGCTCACCAGGACCAGCTTTATTGACAGCTTTTACACGGAATTCATAAGCCTGACCTTGTACTAAGTCAGGAACTGATGCTGTGGTCTGATCAGCTGGAACTTCAATAGCTTTCTCCCAATTGCCCAATTTATCTTTAACTTCTACTAAATAGCCAGTAATGGGAGATCCACCATCACTTTCAGGAGCTGTCCACTTAAGATCAATGTGGTCTTTGTCCCAATCAGTAACCTTCAGATCGCCTGGTTTTCCAGGTTCATCTAGGAAAGATATATATAATTTTTCTTTAAATTTGTGGAATAAGTACTATTAGTTATAGATATTTTTATTGATGATACTTTCACATGAAGTAATAAATACAAAAACATTAGCCTAATTGTATAGATAATAACAACATAATAAAAACTGAGAAAATAAAAGTTCTTGCATAATGGAACTTTTCATCATTTAGATAAGTTCTATAAATAACATACTACATTGTTAATTTTATTAAAATCTGTGAGCATTAATTTTAAAATAAGTTACACCAATTAAGATTATAAAGAAAAATTCCATAAGCAATGATTATTTTTAAGGTGGTTGTGAATTTTTATGTACAGAAATTTTATAAATATAAGTAAATAAACTAAATCATTGTTGAAGATACTATTTAAAATTAAATATTTTACCAAATGGATTCTTTGCTGTTATTGATTCAGTTGTTTCCAATGGCTCAGATTCGCCTTCTTTGTTTAATGCACGCACACGGAACTTGTATTTCTTTCCAGGAGTCAAACCAGTAACTTCCATAGCTGTAAAATATTAAAGATAAAACATTAAAATTCAATATTTTAAATGACTTGGATACTTTAAGCCATTTAGTAAAACAGAAAGATAAACGAAATATAAAGTAATTTAGCTTAAGTAATTTAATAACATCCCATTTTTTGTTACATGTTTTTAATGGTATAATCAATATACTTATGAAGACAATAGTATGAGTGAGAAAAAAAGTATTTTTTGTTAAATAATCAAATATTATTTTACCTGGGTCTTTTGTCTTTCCAACAGGAACCCATTTTCCTGTTTCTTCATCCATTTTCTCAACTAAATAACCTTCCAGAGGTACACCTCCATCATCTTTTGGTCTTTTCCATTTCAGTTTACAGCCTTCTTTGTGCACATCTGATACAGCAAGAGGACCTTCTGGTGTAGATGGTTTGTCTGAAAGGGGAAAAAATTCAATTAAAAACTTTGGAATATAAACCTACTTTTAAGATAATTTATAATCATAAATAATAATTATTAATTAAATGTATATATAAATATAAAGCTTCTATTTTTAACTGTATTTCAAAGGAATAAACACAAAGCACTGAATAAATCTATATCAATAATACATATACGATTTTAAAATTTTCATAACTGGATAATTCAAATAACAGCATGGGTTGAATTCTTAATTTAGGTATTTGATTTGGAAAAGTAAAGAATAATTAATTACAGCATTGCCAACTATGTTTAAAAATCAACATAAAAAATTGGTACATTTTTTAAAATTAACGTGAAATTTTGTTATTAAATCGGTACATTAATTTTGAAATTAAACATGAGTTTAATTTCTAACAATAAAAATAAATAAATAAAGCATGCTTATATAAACAGTATTTAACTGAATGTTAAAGAATGAAAATTAAAAGAAATTATTAAAAGCAATCTTTGGAAATTTACAATTGGTTGAACATGAAGTTATTATAAAGCATGCAGTTTAATTTATTTCAACAAATTTTAAAAATAAAACCAAATATTACCTTGTACATTGACAATAACATTTGCACTATCTCTTCCTGAACTGTTAGAAGCAGTAATGATTAACTTTCCACTCTCAGCTCTTGTGGCTCTCCTTATAACCAATTTTGTGTTATAATCTTCATTGGTCAAAATAATCCTGCCTTCAGATGGCTTCAGTTCAATGTCGTTTATTGTCCAGATTTTAGTCGGAGGAGGTTCACCAATTATATTGACATCAAACTTAATTGTTTGCCCAGCTTTAATTGTGATGTCAATAAGATTTTTCCTGTCAATTTGTGGAGCCACTAAAATAAAAAAAAACAATAAAGTAATTTAAGATTCAATCAAATTAACATTATGAACATAAGAAAGTAAATTTTAATAATAATACTATCATACTATTTGTAGATAATGATAAAATACTGCTTTAATGTGATATTAGATTACATGCTATATGCACCACTGTAAATGGTCAACACATTAAATAACGTAGAAATAATTGCATTTATATTAATAGAAATTGATTATCTCTGACTGAATTAATGCAAAGATTTTTTGATAAATTATTTTACTTTTGATATTATAACACCTAACTGTTCTTATGGTCTTAGGGTTACTTGTATTATAAACATCAAAGACTATAGAAAAAAAATTCTATTCATACTTTTTTTATATTTACATAAATGAATATATAAAAGAAGACCAAAATTTTAAATATTATAAAAATGGATCATAATGTTTTCAAGAATAATTCTTTCATGAAATGTTTCTTTGGAATATATATATATATTTGATTAAAACTTTGACTCAAATGATTATGAACCACCATCTCAAAGAATAAAATAACAGAAAATTATTGACTCGCAAGATTAATGCCCTGTTTTGAAGCTACAAAAAACTCATTTTGGGATAGACTACATGGGCTACACTGTGGACAGATGAAGAGGATAATATATAAGCCACACACCTGCCATCAAAATTCCACATCACAACATATGCATATTTGATATCTAATAAAATATTGAATATGCACCAGGTCCAGATGCACGGCATATCTTCAGTAGAATTGGCTCTAGAACTTGAGATCTCCTGATTCCGAAGCCAAAACACTAACACTACAAACTTCGCAAATAAGAAGTGGTAAAGAAAATAACAGTTTCCCTCTACTTTTGATATACGAAATTTTAAACTAATAATTACTAAAGCATTTAACATAAAGTTACTGGATAATAATTATCAAAGACATTACAACTCATCCTACCAAATTAAAGAATTAATATGCAAATACTCACAATTTCATTCTGATATTATTTCACAAAGAGAAAGTTTAGATTTAATATAGATTTACAATAAAACAAAAAAATTAAGCATTTCAAACAATCTTCAGATATATTTGAAATTTGGATACTTACAAAATCGTGGCTTAGCTGTGACAGTCCTCGAGGCCTCACTAGGTTCTCCAGGTCCGGCCTTGTTAACAGCTACTACTCGGAACTCATAATCCTTTCCTTCGATGAGGAAGGGAGCGGTACCTTTGGTTTGATCTCCAGGAACCTCTGCTGCTTTTTCCCACTTAGGAGTGCCCTTCTCTCGTTTCTCAATGATATAGTGGCTAATAACAGAACCACCATCATTTTCCGGAGGCTTCCAAGCTAAATCAACATGGTCTTTGTTCCAGTCAGTTGGTTCTGGAGTACCAGGTGCACCTGGTGGATCTGTTGGATAACAGCAATAATATATTTCTATTCATGGAAATTCAAACCTTAATTAAATAGTGTATTTAAAAAAGTCTGTAATTTTTAAAAACCGAAAAAAGGGGTTTCGAATGAAAAATAAGGTTTTGCTTAGAGAAAATTTTGCGTACTTCAGTAATGAGCTTTGCTTGAGAATTTGCTTTGTTTTTCTTCTTTTTTTACTAAATTTGGCAATTAAAACCAATCTAAAAATAGTACTTTCTCCCAAAAAGAATTTATTAGTCATTACGGCTTCAACAAGTGATTGATTATACCTTGTGCTCATTATGCATTAAATTGCATTCACGAATATGAGCTTCCTGTATTATCATATATTATGTGCAAATATAAATGTAAATAATAGTGCAAATGATATAACCATAACTTGTCATTACCACTTAGCGAATAGACTAGCGATTGAGATATCTCATAAATAGTAATGAATACATTAAATGAAACAAAACCTTTTGTAATGAGTACGGTCAAATGCGATTTTAATTTTAAGGTAATAAGAAGACGTAACAATTACAAATTTTGAAAAATGCTTCAAATTTAGAACTATATATTATCACTGAAATGCAAATACAATACAATTTTGTTTTACCTTTGCGAAATTATTTATTTAAATAACAATTTTTAGGGAAAATAAAATTTTTTATTTATTAATTCATGAAAGTTAGTGACATTATTAGCTTGCGTGGATTATGACAAGGCCATTTGGAATTGTGCCAGAAAAAAATGACAATTTTATTAGACTTGTATACATTATTTCCAATATATTTCATATTTATGTTATCAGTTCACCGAAAGAGCTACCCAGCTACAATCAGCCTCAAGCCTAGTGCAAATTACAACATGATCCTGCAGGAAATCCACTCAAAATTTCCAGGAACTGAGAATAAATTCCTTTTCGGATACATCAACATCAAACCCTCAAGTCAGGAGAGCAGATTAGATATTATCAATTTTCTTGACGAAAAGAAGCAAGAATACATCCTGAATGAGACGTCAGAAGAGAGACCTTAAAAGTGGTATTGAGAGGACTCCCAGCGGATACGAACATCGAAGAGATCAAGGAAGAAATCAAGAAGCAAGAATTCAAAATAGCTCGGATCAGCCAGCTAAAAAAGCTTCAAATTAAAGACCCTACTCCCCCTATTCCTGTTAGAAGTAAAGAAGACAGCTAACCACAGAAACATCTTTACTATGACGAACCTCTTCTACCTGAAAATAAAAATTGAGAACTACAGGAAAAGAAACAAAGCCACCATCTGTTACAACTGCATCACTCTGTAAGAAACTGCCACCTCAAATCGAACATGCATTAAATGCGAAGGCGAGCATGCGACAAGGGACTGCAATATCAAACAGAAAGTAGACATCTCCACCTACATTAACTGCAAGCAGTCAGGAAAACCTAGCAACTTGGAAAGGTTGTCCAGCCTACCCACATGTGCTGAAAACAGTGCACCAGCAAACAAGAAAATCTACGCCCAAGCAACGATCTCTCAGAATACCCAGAAGACAGAAAAAGAATCAACAGAATAGAAAGAAGCCATGTCAAGAAGATGAAACGATCCTCCAGAACCCGCCTGAACTCCGCGAAGCTCTTCAAGACCTGAAATAAAAAAAAAACTACTACAAGAGTTCCCTACAATTCTTGAAGCTGAGAGACTATGTAGTACGAAGAAAACCAGGGAAGAGAAGGGTCTGATTGTGCAGAACTTCCTTCTAGGAGTTAACCAACGTAACTAACTTCCCAGATTTATTTCTCTCATTTCAGGTGTAGCCCGGCAAAGATAGATGTCGCTCCTAAGAAACTGATGCTTTTCTTTCTTCCCCGTCCCTTCCCTGCACCGATTGTACCAGGCATGAAGTGAATTGAACCAAACCTCTCCCTCTACAACCCACGTCCACCGACTCACCTACAGGGTTTTTAGAGTCTACTGAGACCTCTCCCTCGATAGGTCGAGGTTTCTACTCTCTAGGACGGATCCTCGGATCCCAACATTTATGTTTAAATCAAGGTCACCAGGTTGAATGATGCTACTAATTATGTTTCAGAGATAATGGCCAGAGACTGTGTGCTCCGTCTAATCCCCATCACTGTTGTGTGTTATCAGTTTTAACAGAATATTTATATTATCAATTATGGAAAAATTTAGATGTTGTAAAATTGTATTTTTAATGCATATTTTTTTCAGCAGAATTGATTGCAATTTCTAGGATTAATTTAAAATGAATAAAATTGTGGGGTAAAAAGCCTTCCACACGCTGCATCACATATTTATTAAAATATTATTTCATCAAAGATAGTTACCATATGGATCTTTAGCAACAACAGGTGCGAAAGTTTCCAGAGGTTCTGACTCTCCTTCTTTATTAATAGCCTTAACTCGGAATTTGTACGATTTTCCTGGTGTCAGGCCAGTAACTTCACCCTCTGGTACATGCGTTTTAGCAACTGGTATCCATAAGCCAGTTTCTGGATCTTCTTTTTCAATGACATAACCTTCTAAAGGTTCACCACCATCATCTTTTGGTTTATTCCACTTAAGTTTGCAGCCATGTTTATGAACATCGGATACGATGAGAGGGCCTTCTGGTTTGGAGGGTTTGGCTGTAAAAATAAAGTTATAAAAGTGAATTTTTGTAAATGACAGAGCATCAGATAGTATATAAATATATGTAGAAAGACTTTTTTTTCAGCGTATGATTTTAAAAAATCTTAAAATCAACGAAATTTTTTTTTCTAAACAGCAAGTTTTATATAAAAATCCAATTCTGAAAATATTCAAACCAATGACGATACCAGAATTAATTAATTTATTAATAATTTATCACCAGTTTTAAATTATATTCAATAAATTTCACAGATAAAAACTATTATTATGCTTTAGAATGAAAATCATGAAAGCAAAAATATATTTCTAATACGATATTACAAAAGGGAAAAAAAAATTAAATAAACATTTTATAATTCAACAATATAATAAGATAACCAAAGTAACATATTAGGTATTGTCAACATATAATTTTTAAAAATGACATACCAAGAACAGATACTTCAACTTCTGCAATGTCTTCTCCATGGGCATTGGTTGCAATAATTCGATAAAATCCAGCGTCACTTCGTTGGGCCTTATCACAGACAAGTTTTGAATTATATGGAATGTTTTTTATGGTCAAGTCCAATCGTTCTCCAACTGGTTTGTCTTTCAACACCCAACGAACAGATGGAGCAGGTTCTCCTATAATCTTGACATCAAAATCGAAAGCTTGTCCAGCTTTGATGGTGACTGGATTCAAGTTGCGTCGATCAATTCTTGGAGCCACTGAAAATTATATTTTTGCATTATTTTATGAATTTCATAGAATTCAATATATCAACAATGATGTAGTATTGGTTTTAAATTATTAAGTTTTAAACTAAAAATTATTTTATCGTTATTCATAAATTTTTGAACATAAGAATTTGATACGTTAAAATTCTGATACATGAAATCAAAGGCACTTTTCTCAGGCGTTAAAATTCTGATATGTGAATTTAAGGCGCTTTTACCATAATATTATTCACTAGGTCATAATTAAAATAATAAAATAGGTTTCAAAATGTAACAATATTAGGAAAATTCCATTGTTATTGAAAAATGATTAGTTCATTAATTAATACTATTTCTTCTTTTGATATACAGCAAAGAATGCATTATCTTAGTCTTTGAAAAAACCTGCACTTAATAATTCAGCTTTCATTTCGATCTCCACTAAGCTTTTAAAGAATAAAAATGGACTGAAAAAAGTTACATTTTCGTTTGGATGTCGGAAAATTCACATTAACTGCAGAGGTATTTAAGAGGTATCTTTTAAAAAAAATAATTTAACTTACATTTCCTGGGTTTCACGAGTACAGGTTTGGTGGCTTCACTTGGTACACCAGGGCCAGCGATGTTGACAGCAGCAATACGGAACTGATAAGTTTCACCGTTTTCAAGTCCTTTAACTTTTGCAGAATTAGCATCACCATCAACAGCGGCTGCTTTCGTCCATTGAGTTGAACCTTTACGTTTTTTCTCAATTATGTAACCAGTGATTGGTGCACCACCATCTTTAGTTGGAGCTGTCCATTCCAGTTCCACCATATCTTTATCCCAGTCTTTAACCTCAGGTATGTTAGGTTGGCCAGGAGGATCTGAGAAAAAATAAATATGCCCATATTAAAGCAAATGTTGAAAATTTGAGCAATGCTTTTAAGCGCAATTTTTAGTCTCGAAACTTGTCTGTTTCTTACACAAAAAAGAGAGGAAAAAATGCATACTGATTTAGATTTAAGAATCATATGATCATTTATGCTTAAAAAACTTACCAAATGGATTTTTAGCAATGACTGGTTCAAATGCATCTAATGGATCTGATTCTCCTTCAGCATTCACTGCTTTAACTCGGAATTTATATTCATGACCTGATAAAGAAACATAATGGGGTTTTATAATATATAAAGAAATGTAACATATGAGGATAATTAAATCGAATTTTTCAATGAATGCTTTTAACAAACAAAGATATTAGCAGAAATATGATAAAGATCCTGAGCTTAATTTGATTTTATGTAGCAATTAACAGACTTTAATCGCTTAAAACTTATAAGGCTAATTCATATTTTAGAGCTAGATGGATTAAAGTGTAAGAAAGAAACAATTGCATGATGAAAATACAAATAAAAGGCCGAGATTTAAATTGGCATTTACTTAATAAGTCTGCAACAAGTCGACAACAACAAGTCGGTTACAAATTCTGCTAACACAGTTATTTTTACACTAGTAATTCATTCTCATGTTAAGCATGTGGAATTATTTACAATAGCAATTCCATCAGTAGCATCCATAAAGACAGAAACAACTACATTCGGAATATGTTTAAGATGACTGTTGCTTATCAATGAATTGCTATACACTATGAGAGCAAGCGAGTGACATTATGCATCTTATTTAAAAAGTATTCGCCACTCCACTTGCATTCTTTACGAAAGAGGGATGCTGATGAAACATTATAATTTGGAACACAATTACAGAAATCGAAAAGACGTTGATAGAGTACTGACTCTTGACCCTGCATACTAAATGTCATTTATTTTGTGTCAATATTTCACACTGCTTTACATAGTAAATGCTTACTTCTCAAGAAATTAAACAAACTTTGCCACATATATTACTACAAAGAAAGAAAAAATATCAATTTTTGCAACAACTGTGTAATGTCGGAGCCTACCTGGTCCTCCTATATGATGGAAGTTTTCCATTGCTCATATTTATTGCTCTGGTGCAGAAATAAATCTCACAGAAGGACAGTTAAAGCTGGAATTTTATATTGATATTCCCAAGCAGTTTCATTAGTATTGAGATTACATAAACTGTACAGTACAAACAATTCAAAAAGTTCTTCATAATTACATTGTACAGGATATCTCTACACAGTTGCATAAATGTTTTATGCTTATAATAAAGTTTGTGTGGCATACCAATTAAAGGCAGATGTTATTTAAATATTATGCATTTCTGCGTTTTCTCATTTGTATTTACACTATATGCCAAAAAGTATCCGGACACTTGCAGATTTTCACATTTTTTAGAATTTCTCCGGAATGGTTTAGCTGACTGCCTTTAAACTTCGGGCATGTAAAGAATAGACAATAACTCACATTTTAGATTGAAGATTCGGTCCTGAGAGCAATTAGGGGGCTGTCTACAAACTGATGAAGACAAAAATATTTTTGGCCCACCCCGCTCCACAAAATACTGATAACAAGATGAAACTTTCAGAAATGGTAATGTTTAATGTGCATAATATTTACAGGAACTTTTGTAAACTCAGCGCAAATATTTGGGAAGATATAAAGGTTTTCTTAAAAATCTCCAATTTTCCCACCTGTTTTTTGCTTATAACATGCAGAGTATACTGTTATATTATACGAATCTTACAGAAAAGATGACAATATGTTAGAGAAGTATTTGTGTGAAACTTTGGAAAAGAATTGTTGAATATTACAGGAATTATGAGCATTTTTAGTAAATAGTGTTTTACTGCGCATGCGCGAACATAGTGTAATTTTTCTTTCACAACTTTAAAGCCAGATATATAGGGCAACTTATATAAAAAAATTCAGTTCAATATCATTAGTATTCAGAAAGATATCGGCATTACAACGAGCAGAATTTTAGCTCCTGTCGAAGAGAAGCGAAAAGATGAGGGGTTGTACACAAATTGATATTTTTTAAACTTATATCTTTAAATAGCTATATTGGATTGAATAGTGGTTTGAATTTTCTGAATACCCATGAACACATCTAATATTCGTAACGAATAAAAAAATATATATGTAGAATTATTAAAATATTTTAAGAAAAGAAATTAATTAGATAAAAAATCGTTTCGCCATAAAATAAATATATTTAAAAATATCGTTTGGCCGTAAAATTGTAATATGTAACTTGTTAATAATCATGTAAATAATATAATTAAAGTAATAAAATTTTTGTTATTTATAGTGCCTAATTAGCTGGAATTTAAGTTATGCACGTAATTGATAAGTGTTCATGGGCATGCAGCAAATTCTAACCGCTATATAATTCAATATAACTATTTAAAGATATAAAATTTAAAAATATCAATTTGTGAACAACCCCTCATCTTTTAGCTTCTCTTCGACAGAAGCTAAAATTCTGCTTGTTGTAATGCCGATATCTTTCTGAATACTAATGATAATGAACTGAATTTTTTTATATAAGTTGCCCTATATATCTGGCTTTAAAGTTGTGAAAGAAAAATTACACTATGTTTCGCGCATGCGCAGTAAAACACTATTTACTAAAAATGCTCATAATTCCTGTAATATTCAACAATTCTTTTCCAAAGTTTCACACAAATGCTTCTCTAACATATTGTCATCTTTTCTGTAAGTTTCATATAATATAACAGAATACTCTGTATGTTATAAGCAAAAAACAGGTGGGAAAATTGGAGATTTTCAAGAAAACCTTTATATCTTCCCAAATATTTGCGCTGAGTTTACAAAAGTTCTTGTAAATATTATGCACATTAAACATTACCATTTCTGAAAGTTTCATCTTGTTATCAGTATTTTGTGAAGCAGAGTGGGCCAAAAACGTTTTTGTCTTCATCAGTTTGTAGACGGTCCCGTAATTGCCCTCAGAACCGAATCTTCAATGTAAAATGTGAGTTATTGTCCATTCTTTACTTGTTCGAAGTTTAAAGGCAGTCGGTTAAACCATTACAGAGAAATTCTAAAAAATGTGAAAATCTGCAAGTGTCCGGATACTTTTGGGCATATAGTGTATGTCAAGAATGCTTACATTTAAATTTGAGATTGATCCTTCAATACTTTTCATTATACATATTTTTTTCACACAATATTAAAATTTCATACATCAGCCAATCATTGTCTGGGGTACATTTTATAGACTGAAATATGACTTGTATAAAATTTTAACATTGTATGGTTTAAATATTAATTTTCTGCCTTTTTTTAATGGATTTCATAAAATTTTGCAGCTTCGTAATTCAATTTACACATCTAGGATCAATATTTAAGGAATGAAAGTCAAGTTTAATGTTTTTTGGGCACTATAATAGTAATATATAGAATTCCCACTTAAAAAATTTTGATTGAATTAATAAACATGTAATATGGAGTAATTCAATTCATAATGTGAGAAAGATGTTTCATGGTCTTAACATGGTGTACACAAATATAAAACTAAATAGCATATAAGGAAATTCCTGATATACATATTTAACAAATGTTGAACAACTAACCAGGTTCCAGATTTCCAACTTCCATTTCAGGCCCTAAAGTTCTACCAACAGGTACCCAGCGTCCTGTGGCTGTGTCCATCTTCTCAACAGCATAGTGCTCCACTGGCACACCACCATCTTCCTCAGGTGGATTCCATTTCAATTTACATCCCTCAGCATGTACATCAGATATTTCAAGAGGGCCTTGAGGTGCTCCAGGTCGGTCTACACAAGATTAAAATAATATCAGTTGTGCAATGGTAACTGAATGAAAAATGGTGGAAAATAATATAAAATATTAGTTACAGAAAGCAATGAAAGAAAGAATACTGCTGTTTTCTGTACACTGAATACTACAATAAGTATAGGAGGCTGTCATTATTAATAATTCCTTACAAAGATCGACACAATAAATTCATTGGTAAGGATAGATAAATTAATACTATTTATATGGATTTCTGTTTGCAATTTTTTAAAAATCCAGGTAAGATTTGAAAAATCACATTATTTTTATCAACTCAAAATATGTTAGTTTATTTATATCTTTAATGAATAGAATTCAAACTATTATATATATTATTAGTGCTAATTGATATAATACAGCAAGAACTAAGTTCATATAAGCAATGAAAAAGCCGGACATTAATTTGCAAATTTCACAAAACATGAAGGAAAAAAATAATTAAACACTTTGTAATGATATCCATTCTCTTAGATTAAGATGTTTTGGTTAAGAGTTCCAAAAGAAAAATAATTAATTTAATTTCCTTAATATATATCAAAAGCATACAACCAGATTTACATACAGGAAAGGAAAAATCTTAAAAAGTTATGTAATAGCATAATTTTAGAGTTCAGCATGAAAATTTTAAATTGAAGTGTCAATAAATGTAAAGCATTTTTAGCATAATTGCATATCTGAATTTAGATTGTGTTTCTGTTTTTAATAATATAAATTTCCGAAGAAAACTTACCTAATACCATTAATTCAATTGTAGCTTCATCTGAACCAACACTATTTTCAGCCTTAATTATATAAGTTCCAGTGTCTGTTTTATCACAGTTAATAATACTTAATTTTGTGCGATATGGCTCATTTTCTATATTGATCTTTCCACCATCTTTCAGAGTGATGTTGCCAATCTTCCATGTTTTCTTCGGAGGTGGTTCACCAATAATCTTGACATCAAATTTAATGCTCTGGCTAGCATGAATTACAACATCCTTGATTGTACTTCTGTCAATTTTAGGTGCCACTAAAAAGAAATTACATTTTTTGAGAAAAATAGCAGTTTTTCTTTTAAGATGAAAAGAAGTCAAAAGAGAGAGGGAGAGAACTTTTTAGATAATTTACGTTGACAGACAGTCAGTAAAATCACAATGAAGTAAAATTATAAATAAATTGTCTGAAATTTTATCTTAAAATTAAGATGAACAAAATTTTAAAATGTTTCTATAAAATGAATGGCAAGAAAATTTGAATAAATACATCGCATTTCAAATACTTAAGTGATCTTCGATTGAAAGTAGGCAAAAAATAAAGCACTTTCATGCATTCCTATTTATATCGCATTTTCAATACTAAGTCTCTTTCTAATTTTTTGCTACTTTTGAAATGCTACTGCCCTACACAATACTGCCTTTAATTGTCCAATTATTACAAGAGAAGTAATAGAAAAACATGGATTACAAATTGCTGTTATTTGTAGAGTTGGTTTCAAAATTTATAAAAATGAATCAAGTTCCATATTAAAAGGCAAATTGCAGTTTGAAACATTTAAAAGAATACTTCAAGAACAGTTCAGAGACTTTAATAAATTCATTTCATCGCCCTTAGAAAGATTCTTAATTCTGAAGACAGTGATCTATTTGTTTACAGAATTTATTATTTATGTGATGTATTTGAAAAACTAAGTAGACTTTTAGATAAATGCTCGTCATGAAATTTTTTTTTTATTTTAATGATTTACTTCATGAAGTGCTTTTATATTTTCAGTTACGTTTTCACTCATATATTTTTACACTAGTATCTTTTCAAGAAATACTACCAAAAGTTTGAATCGATCTTTGTACAATTTTTATTGCTGATGTAATAAACATGGCCTTTCTTCCATCTTTACAAAACTTTTTAATTGAGCTTTGATGATTGTTTAAAGAGTTGCTAACTTTAGCTTCAAACTAAATGCACAGTTTCATTTTTTCTAGTGGAAATAAAAAGAGGAAGTACTTACAGAAACGAACTTTAGCAGTGATAGTATCACTGGGTACACTTGGTTCTCCAGGGCCACCTTTATTGACAGCTCTCACTCTGAAGTTATATTCCATGCCTTCAATTAAATCTGGAACTCTTGCTTCACAAGCATCTCCAATAATTTCTACAGCTTTCTGCCACTTGCTGCTGAATTTGTCTTTCTTCTCAATGATATAGCTAGTGATTGGAGAGCCTCCATCACTAAATGGAGGTTGCCAAGTCAGATCAACATGGTGTTTGTCCCAATCTTTTGCTGTTGGTTTTCCAGGCTGTCCTGGCTCATCTAAGAAGTTGAATAAAATATTTAGCAATAATCTTAATAATGAATCTTGCATGAATTAAAATAATGAATCTTGCAAGTGGCATAAAAAATGGATAAAAAACTGCTAGCATAAACAATTAAGTTACAACAGCATTAACATTTAATTACAACAATTAAATTTTGAATAGATGAATTGAGTAAATGAGAAACAATAAAAAGGCAATTACTGAAAGAGTAGGAATTTGATTCCGTAGGTTTGATTTTTACAATTTACTTTGAAATATAAGAACACTTAGGTCAGAGAAAAAAAAAGCTATATTTTATCATTATATAATTATCAGAATAATTATATAATTAATATCTGTGTATATATATTTGATTATTAATAAGGTAACATTATTTTATTTTTAATTATTAGTTTAATAAGTGTTTATATTGAAAATGTTACTTGAATTTTGATTGTTTGGAATATATATATATATATATATATATATATATATATATATATATATATAACCTCTATTGCAAGGGTTACAGATGTTGTAATATATATATATATAACAAAGTTGAGATAGTGATCAATCTTGAATTGCAGCTATAAAAAAACTATATTATTTAGGCATCCTGATGATTGTAATGTATTCCCTCCAAAAAGGGGGACAAACCAAAAGGGTATGGATCTTGTCATAGAAATAGAGCAGTGATTAAAATGGGAAATCCCCATTTTAATGGAATGCAGCACTGAGTCCAAAATTATGATGGTTAAGCATTTTAAAAGGGTTAGAGATGCAGACCGAACCCAGTAAATGCTTTGAGTTAGTCACTACAAAAAAAAGGAACCCAAAACAAATTTAATTTCACCAGCTCGCTATGGGAAAAAAGATTTATATATTCATATAAATGCATGAGAAGAATGTAGTAAATAAATAAAAATTTTCTGACTTTATTTTATTTTTAAAATTTATTTTTTACTTTAATTCCTTGTTTCATAGTTATGCCAGGGACATTTGAGATGGATCTCTCATTTCCAAATCAAGCAATATTTGAAATACGGATGAAATGATAGGAATAAAATTGAAGATCAACAATTGCATATTGAGACATATACACAGAAAAATTCATAAAAAATTTAATTTTAATGCATTAAAGAATTTTTCCTACCAAAAGGATTCTTGGCAGTTGTAGCTTTTTCTGTTTCTAAAGGTTCCGATTCTCCTTCAGGATTCACTGCCTTAACTCTGAATTTATAGTCTTTGCCAGGTACAAGTCCAGTAATCTCAGCTTCAGGATCTTTGGTTGTTAAAACAGGTACCCATCGACCTGTTTCAGTGTCCATTTTTTCAACAACATACTGTTGTACTGGTTCACCTCCATCATCTTCTGGTGGATCCCAAGAAAGTTTGCAACCTTCTGCATGAACATCAGCAACTTTGAGTGGACCTTTTGGCTTGCTGGGTTTGCCTGAAAAAATTAACAAGAATGACTATTATTATTTACATAGTTGAACATTTTACAATAGTAATAATAATATTTATGGGTATTAATAAGTAAAAGTACTAAGTTGCATACAAGAACAACAAAAATGTTTTAAGTTATAATATAAGACTTTGAAAGCCATGATTGACTTACCCAGTACTTTCAATTCAAGCACTGCTTCATCAGTACCGTTGCTGTTTTTAGCTGTTATAGTATACTTGTTTGTATCTTTGCGAAGGGCTTTTGTAATAACAAACACGGTATGGTAAGGCTCAATCTGAGGCTTGATTCTTGCTGAGTCAGGCAAAGGCTTTCCATCTATTGTCCAGGTGATAGTTGGTGTTGGCTCACCTTTCACATCAATATCTAATTTCACTGCTTGTCCACTTCTTACTGTGAGTGGGTTCAAATTCTTTCGGTCTATTTTTGGTGCCACTAAAACGGAATAAAGAAAAATTACAGCCAACTCATTTTTATGTTTAAAAATTCAACTATATGTATTTTTTAAATGCGTATAGATCGATAAATTAACAAAATATTTTCTTTAAAGTTAAAAGTCATGAAAATAGTGGGATAAAATAGAACAGAATAGTTACAATTGAGATTAGACTTTAAAATGCAGATTTATTTTTCTATATGTCATAATGAAATGCACATGATGCTTTACTTAGTGCAAAAATACTAATTTCAAATTAATATTAATAGCTTCCTTAAAAATTAAACTTAAAATTTATATCTCCCCTTCCTCCATCCCTTGTAATAAATATTCTAATGAAACAAATTTAAAAAGTCATAATTAATTTTTGCGAGTTTTAAAAATAATATTTAGCTAAAGGAGTTAAAGAAGCAAACTAATAAATGTGTCTAAAATGTTCCATAATAACTTACAGTTCTTCGGCTTGGCAATCACAGGCCTTGAAGAATCACTTGGTTCACTCTTTCCTCCTTTATTGACAGCAATAACTCTGAATTCATATTCTTCCCCTTCTTCTAAGTCACCTACAGTGGCGGCACATTTATCTCCAGGAATTTCTTTTGCCTTATGCCATTTGTGAGCACCCTTCTTCTTCTTTTCAACGATGTATTTTGTAACAGGAGCCCCACCATCACTGGCAGGAGGTGCCCATTGAAGATCAACATGATCAACATCCCAATCTGTTGGCTCTGGTCGGCCAGGCTTTGATGGCTCATCTGTATAAAGATAAAATTTATATAGGAATATAAAAAAATACAACTTGTAATTTACAAAAACAATGAAATCATGCTAGTATTTATTTTAAAATCCATATAGATGACTTTCCTCTGCTTGAATTTTGTACATGTAGACATAATGCCACTATGTATCCCTATAACCAACACTGTATATGTAGATAGCAGGAAATGGCATGGAAGATGAATAAAAATTAGTTCTGATTTATCAAGTCAGTTTGAAAAAACAAATTGTTTTGATTTGTTTGAAGAAGAGAAAGGATGATGATGAACTGACTAGTGATAGATATCATTCATATAAGGAGAAATAAATAAAAATTGTTACAAATGAAATTACTTTCATTTCATCAGAAAAAATATAGATACTCATATCTACAAAATCTAAATATGCAGATAAAGCATAATGAAATGGAAAATCAGTAATATAAAAGTTCTATGCAGGTTAATTTAATGTAATTAAAGTAAATCAAAAGTTGCTCTGCTTAATCATACAAATAACAATGATTGAAATTCACAATAACTTTTATATGGATTTCAATAGCAATGATATAACCATCAAGATTGCATTGCAGTTATTGAAGTATTTAAAAATTTAAGATTTAACTAATTGCATATTGCATATATATCATTCAAATGGAATTCTGAATTTGGTTCATTGAAATCTATTAAGTGATATATCTATCAGTATATCAAATGGCAAAAATGGTCTTAAGTAAAACTACAATATAAAGTAAATATTCATAATTTTTTCAGCCAAAGAGGTAGCTTACCAAATGGATTCTTTGCAAGAGTTGAGCCATCTGTTTCTAGTTCTTCTGAGTCTCCTTCTTTATTAACAGCTCTCACACGGAATTTATATTTTTTACCAGGAGTGAGGTTAGTAACATCACATTTTGGTGTAGGAGATTTTCCAGCCGGCACCCAAACACCAGTATCCTCATCCATTTTTTCCACTTCATAGTATTCAATTGGACAACCTCCATCATCTTCAGGCTCTCCCCATTTCAAAGTGCATCCCTCTTTGTGCACATCTGAAACGTCTATTGGACCTTTTGGTTTGCTCGGTTTACCTAAAAAATGAATATATTTTTTTTATTCAATGTATTCAAATATTTTTTCTTTTGACGTTAAAAAGAGGACCCCAAATTATTAATATTATTATTTTGCTAAAAAAAGTAGATATAAACTTCAAAACAATATCATAAACTTAAATAAATTTTTAATTAAACTATATTTCAAATACTAAGTTTTACTAAATTATAAGAGCTGAACACATAAATAAATGCAAAAAAATCAAATAATTTCTAATTTTTTTTTTATTTCAAAGATTTTTTAAATGTATCATGGATATTTATTGTATTTTTATTTCATTTTTCTAATATATATTATTTCAACACCAAAAGGTGTTGACATTCGCAAAATATCAGGATGAATCAAGAAATGCTACACTTTAGTAGCATTAAAATATTACATAAAATTTCTAATACAGTGCAATAATATAAAAATGACATTTAGTGGCTTATGTTACTAAGAAAAGAGAAAAATGCATGAATGATACTTGCCTAAAACACAGATTTCCACTTGTGCTGTATCTTTTCCCACTTTATTTGTGGCAATGATGGTATAAATTCCACTTTCTTTGCGTGTTGCTCGTAATAGGTAGAATTTAGTATTATAATCTGAGTTGTCTATTCGTATTGTTTCTGATGCCTTTACATCTACATCATTCAATTGCCAGACAATTTCCGGTGGAGGCTCACCAATGACATTAACATCCAAGTTGACTGTCTGTCCAATTTTTATAGACATACTCTTCAGATTTGCTCTATCAATACGTGGTTTCACTGAAACATAAAAACGATGTTTTTCATTTAAAATTGAAATCAACTGATTAAAAATTTAAACAGTAAATATCATTATAAAGCTTTTGGATTTTCAGCTCACAAGCTATAAAAATATTTAAAAAATTAATGAGATCATGTTTCTTATAGGTTTTTGCTTATGAGTATTGTATTTTGGTTGATTGTATATAAATATGTGAATTTAAGGCATGTGGTATGTAAAGATTTAGGTAACCCAAAGTATGAACCATTTTTAATGACAATTTCAATTTTTTTAGATCATCTGAAAATAAATGAATGATGAAATAAATGAACTATGTTACTTAACTACATAATATGCAACTTGAAGAAATCAGAGGTATGTAAAATGAATAAAGTACAAAAATATTGCTCAGCTCAGAAAGAACAGAAACAAAACAGAGTATGATTTTAAACAAAAATTTCTTTAATGATGAATAACTAATAAGCATCTTGAAGAATTTTAAATGGGGAATTCTTTTAGATTAAAATGTAAACACATTAAAAATCTAACAAAAGAGACAGAGATTAAATCAGTAAAAAAATGCAACAGGCAGAAAGAGAAAAAAATATATGATACAAATATTTAAATAAAACAATTTAGGAAAAAATAAATAAAACTATTGGATTAATCTCCTATTGTGTGAAAATTGAAAATAGGAATGTGGGATACACCAGAATTCAAAATGCTTAGCACAGATGAAGGAAAAATCATTAAAATTTGGATCATTACATACAGAATTTAGGTTTGGCAAGATGTGGAGCTGTGGCTTCGCTAGGCTCTCCAGGGCCTGCCTTGTTGACAGCCTTTACTCTAAACTCATATTTCTGTCCCTCAATCAGACCTCCAACTTTTCCTTCACATCCAGGCACTTCAGCAGCTTTAACCCATTCTCCAGAGATTTTATCTTTCTTCTCTATGATATAGCTAGAAATAGGAGCGTTTCCATCTTTGGCAGGTTTCTCCCACTTGAGTTGAACAAAATCCTTGTCATAATCAGCAATCTCAGGCACTCCTGGTATTCCTGGTTTCTCTGTATATTAAAATATATAAATACATTTTATTTCTCTATACTAGAACGTTCAAAACACACTAATAAATTATATCATATTATCAATATTAATTGTAAGAATCTTTTAAACCATTTTAAATTCATATATAGCATTATCTGACAATAATATATATATATATGAGAATAATCACTAGTGTTACAAGAAATTTTTTAATAACATTAAACTACAAGATGAAAATCTATCCTTTACTATTTTAATTTTCGTAATGTAATTAATAATATTATTTTTCAGAATTTACATTCAAACAAATAAATAAAAAATACTGAAATAAAGATCTTAGTGATCTTAAGTGCTTAATTTCAATCAAAGTGACTTTACCAAATGGATTCTTGGCAAGTGTTGATCTATCTGATTCTAGAGGCTCTGATTCGCCTTCATTATTAATAGCTTTTACTCTGAAGTGGTATTTCTTTCCTTCTTCTAAGCCAGTGACAGGAATTTCTGTCTGATCCTTGCCTACTTTACCAACTGGAGTCCAGCGTCCAGTTAAAACATCTTGTTTCTCTACTTGATAGCCCTCAAGTGGAGTGCCACCATCATCCTTTGGTGGTTGCCATTTCAATTTGCAACCTTTAGCATTCACATCTTCAATTTCTAAAGGCCCCTCTGGTCTGGATGGTTTTGCTAAAAAAAATAATGTGCAAACATTTTAATAATTAGTAATTCACCAGCATTAAGAAATAACACTAGTATTGTTCACATTAATGTTTTTAGCAAAATAAGAATATTTCAAAATTTGAAATAGATTTTTCAATGCAAAATTTATAATGCACCCTTGTACGCTAATTAAATAAATAATACAAGATATCAAACTGTTTGTTAATATGCTTTCTCTCATCCTTTTTTATAGAAACAACAAAAATAAATTTCATTATTCTTGTTTTTCCTCTAAAAATTCAAAGCCGAACTAATAGCATATAAATCAGAAACATCATATTTAAATACAAGATAACAAAATAAATTTAAATGAAATGAAAATGCTTGATAAATAGATTATAGGAAAAAAAAGAAAATATTGGAAAAAAGATTGGAAAAATATAATTCATAACACTGAAAAATAAAACTTACATAAAACATTGATGCTAACAGTTGCTTCATCTCGGCCAGATTTATTGACAGCTCTGATCACATATTTTCCAGTATATCTTCGAGTTAGATTAGTGAATTTTATATGAGTTGCATAATCTTCACTATGATATTGAACAACATCATCAAGTTCAACAGGGTTGTCCTTCAAAAGCCAGGTGATGGTCGGAGGTGGTTCACCTTCCACTTCAATATCCAATTTAATAGAATGTCCAGATCTAATGTTAATGTCCTGTAGGTTAGCCCGATTGATCTTTGGAGCCACTAGAAATAAAGAGAATGTTTAGCAAAAGTGCATTATTCCACTGTAAGAATTCGATTATCATTAACAATTTGTCACAAATTATTAAAAATTAGATTCAGATTTTGTTCAGCAATCTGAAAAAGTTAATCTCTTTTTTTTATAATTGTATCATTTGATATTAATTTCTAGAAGTTGTTTCACTTGTCAAATCATATCAAATTCTGCAGTTTACATATTATGGAGCAAATAACTGATACAGTAAAAATCAACATCGAACGTTAACTTCATTATTGTTATAAAATTCACATTTCAAATACTTTAGAAACAACCTGTAAAAAACAATTAATTCTAAATCTTCACAGAAAAAAATATAACATTTGATATTAAAATTATAACTTACAGTTACGAGCTTTAGCAGTGTGTGGCTTAGTTGGTTCACTGGGTTCACCCTCTCCAGCTTTGTTAATAGCTTTCACTCGGAATTCATATTGATGTCCTTTTACAAGGCCTGTAACCTTGCCTTCAGGTTTTCCCCCTGGAATTTCTGCGCAAGTATCCCAAACAGTTCCAAATCGTTCTTTCTTTTCAATGACATAACCTGTGATGGGAGCACCACCATCATTTTTAGGAGGTTTCCATTTCATATCAACCATATTTTCATCCCAGTCCACAATTTCAGGTGTTCCTGGAGCACTTGCAGCCTCTGTAAATATAATGAATTAAAATTCCATAGAAAATTTAATGCAACGGATAAATTAAATATAAAAGATAAAAGAACGCAGTTTTGTGAAAACACAATATTGCATGACGCATGCATATTTACATTAACACATTTTATTTTACAAGATGATTGAAATAGACATTAAAATCTAAATTGAATGTAGTAATCATATTTCATCTACTTTAATACTTTGCAAACACATTTACATTCACCAAATGAATAAATATAAAATAAAACTTCTCTTATTTTTATATTTCAACAAATTAATGGCTTTCAAAAATAAGACAAATATCTTTAAAATTATATTTATTATACATTAACTATAGATGATATAGATATACAAACCTTTCTTTAATTTGTTTTTTAAAGATTCTAATATAAGGCTGATTAAATTTTATAACTTCAATCCTGTAAATCTATTAATTCATCTTAAAAATAGTACCATTATTTTTTTAAAAAATTTCCCACAGCTATTTTAGAGTTGCCTACCACCTCCAAATTAATAATTTAAAAAATATATATCGCTTTTCGCAGTGTTTAGCTTGTAAGAAATGTTAGATGGAAGTATATAAAAAAAAGATACTTTGAGATAATATCTAAATGTCATATGTGCATAACGTCATCTAAAAACATTGATTTCAATTCCTAACCATTTAATATTTTTATGCAAAATACAACTATTACTCCATATTGAAATCTAAATTAGTGAAGGGTTTAAATGATAAATGTAAAATATTCCATACCATAGGGATTCTTGGCAATAATTGGTTTATCTGTAACCAGAGGTTCAGATTCTCCTTCAGCATTTACAGCTTTAACTCGGAATTGATATTCTTTTCCAGGTATTAGACCAGGTACATCCAGCTCTGGTTTATCATTTTCAGCTCTTCCCACAGGAACCCAGTTACCAGTAGCAGTGTCCATTTTTTCCACTTGATAATGATGTATTGGCTTACCACCGTCATCTTCAGGAGGTTGCCATTTCAATTTACAACCTTTAGCATGAACATCACTAACTTCAAGAGGACCTTTAGGCTTAGAAGGTGCACCTGCAAATACAGTAACGAAAAATATGAAAAATCAATTTCAAAATCTAAATGGCTGATATGTAGAAGTAAAAAGGGATTGCAAGAAAAAATATATTTTTTAAATAATAAAAATAATTTTGAACACTTTGAATGTAAAAAACTAAAAATTTTGCATGATGTATAAAATAAAATATTTCAATCTTTTCATGAGTAATGTAGAATGCTACATTAATAAAAACATATATAAATAAACAATAAACATTCTTTAAAAATTTTTTTCTTTATCTTATGTTTAAAAGGATTATAACTATCAAAATTTATGGACAATGTGAATTTTCTAAGAAATTTACCTAAAATATTTATTTCCACTTCAGCTTCGTCTTTTCCGTGCTCATTTTCAGCAATAATTTTGTAGACACCAGAATATTTTCTTTGAGCATTATGGATGATCAGCTTTGTATTGTAATCAACATTCTGAATTTCTCTATGTTCTGAGTTTTCAACAACCTAAAATTCATAATAAGAAATGTTTAATTTATTAATACTAATAAAGTCCCATTAATAATCTTTTAATTAGAAAATACTTGTAAAAAATTTTATATTACACAATTATATGATTATTGTGATCATATTGATCAATTTTTATGTTTAAATAGCTTATTTTTGATTTTGAAGTATTAAATTCAGAATTTGAACTGGCAAATAACAATTTATACTCTTTGTTCTATGTTATACGAACCTTGTCTTTCAGAATCCATTTAACTGTTGGAGGAGGTTCACCTCTAATGTTAACATCCAATTTCAGTGATTTTCCTTTTCGAAGAGTTGTCGTTTCTAGGTTCGTTCGATCAATATACGGTTTAACTAGGAAAAGAACATTAATGAAGCATCAAAATTGTTATAGAAGTTCTATTTAGCAGTCTAAAAGACACATTTACATAAAAAAAACTATGAAAAAAGAAATTAAATTACATTAAACATAATTATAAACAGAAAGTTCATTTTAATGTACATGTCTATCATTATTGCATATCAAATTTCCAAGTATTGAACAATATGGATTACTTGATGATCATGTTTATCAAATATTGCATGCAGTGGCGAAACCAGGGGGGTGGCTATCGGGTTGCAGCCCCCCAGAGCTAGACCAGAATTCTTTATTTTATTTAAAATCACTACAGCTGTTTTTCCTTAATCTCCCTTTTAAAAAAGTGAAAACATTTCTTCCTGGTTTTTGACAGGCTCGAAAGTTTTCCCACTTTTGTAGTCATTCCACTCGTATTTGCAGGGTTGACACGGTCAAAAACATGTTTTTGCTGGTTATTTCATTGTGTTTTTTGTTAAACTATCGAAAGTATTGTAGTGTTCTTTATGATTCTTATTGTCAGGTGAGTCAAGTCTGTAAATTTAAAGTATTTTGGTTTACATAAGCCATAAGATTTGACATTCGTCACGACGATACAAAACTTTTTATACCTCACCCCCCACCCCCAGACCCAAATTCTGGATTCGCCACTGATTGCATGTCTCAACTTAAATATATTCAGTCATAAAGTGATAATTTTAAAGCATTATACATATATTACTAGAGTCAAAAAGCTCTAATTTTCATAACGAATGCGCCAGGGGGATGTACCTGGAAAATTCGCTATCGTTGGGTTGGTTTTACAAGCCAAGACATGGCTTATAGAGAGTATAGTAATTTCTCAATCTCCATCTGCAAGTGTTCCAAACATTATCGTAATGTAACTTTTCTTTGATTGTCGGATTTTTAATGATTGGCTACCGACCGTTATATTTTTTGTTTCCTTAGGTAAAAAAATTTCTAAGTCTTTTCAATGGAAAAAAAATGTAAGTAAAAAATTCGCATAGGCGCTTTCGTGAAGGTTTTAAAAGCGTGCAAAATCGAGAGGAAAGTGACGTTGGTGATCGTTGTCAATTTCTGGCTTCATTTTTTGATGAAAGGTTGCACATCACAGAGTCAAATTCTAAGTAAGTAACCTGGAAAATTCTATACTACTTGCGAGATGCAATCGGAAAGAAACGATCAGAGAAATAATAACAAAAGATTTTCGCTTCATGACAATGCCCCTGACCATCAACAACTAACGATTAAAAATTACCTTGCTAAGATTAATTTTACCGCAAATGAATACCGTACTCAGCCGATATCGTACAAATCGATTTTTACCCTTCTCTGAGGCTAAAAATCAAATAGAAAAAGACCTTGAGTTATGAGGAGGTAGTTCATGATGAGCAGATGATACTTTCACATAATGGGTTCAAGAAATGTTTTAAAACCCTGAATGAAAATTAGGGCAAGTGTTGAAAGGAAAAGTAGTTCAGATTTGTAAAACCTCAGTAAATAAATTCGTGAAAAATTCATTACGATGCCTTTTTGGCTCAAGTAGTATAAAATATAACAGACAACTTAAAAGTATTAAACATTTCAATCTTTTTTCTTAAATAATAATATAAAACTTACGTTTTCGATGTTTTACCAAATGATGCTTAGTAGCCTCACTTGGTTCGCCAGGACCAGCAGCATTAACTGCAATGACCCGAAATTGGTATTCAGCCCTTTCCTTCAAATTCGCAACTTTAGCCTCTGGCTTATCACCAGGTACTTCTACGGCTTTCTCCCATGTCAAACAGAATTTCTCCTTCTTTTCAATGATGTACTTGGTGATTGGAGAACCTCCATCACTCTTTGGAGGATCCCACTTCAGATCAACACTAGTATTATCCCAATCCACAAAGTCTGGAACTCCAGGTTTACCAGGCTCATCTGAAATTGTTTAGAAGTCACCCAAATTAGAAAAGATGACATTTAGTAAAACAGTACAACCCCCTCCCCCTTAAGTTGCAAAAGTAATCGTTGATCTTATCGTTTTAAAATTTGAAAAAAAAAAAAAAAACGAAAACAAATCTGAAAAAAAACCTTCTTTATATTGTCCAATTACTAAATAACTATTCTTTAGGAAATAATACCACAGATTTAATTAAAATGGTACCCTGATGAGACGGGCAGTTTTCGATTTTTTAGAAATTGATACACAAATTTCCATATCAGTTTTAATTACGCATCCCTAAAAAAGGATTTCGGAATTTTAAATAATTAATATTAAAAACTTACACTCTATCGAATATTCATATTTATTTACCTATTTTCAAAGGTGATATTTTATTTTTGTTTCAATAGAATATTTCTTTTCTTATTGGGTTACAATAATTAGCCTCTCTCTCTTTTATCACGAGTCTTTGCATTCTACATTGAATATTTCGCAGCCTCTGCTAGAGTGTGCGTCCCACAGACTGAAAATCACTGTACTAAATGTTGGTAAAATATAGAACAGAAGTTCATATTATAAAAGACGGCATAGTTAATTATAATTGGTCTCCATAACATCATCAAATGAAATCCTGATCATAACATGTAGAACTTTTATATTCTGAAAAAAAAAAAAACTACATAAGAAGGATTCTTTATTTTTCCACAAAAGCACAAGTTTGTTTTATCATATAAGGAGGAAAATTTCATAATTAATCCATTGCAGTTAAATTTCAAACCAAACAAAATCCTTTTGTTAGAATTCTTAGCAAAGTTACTAGAAATTTTTTAAATAAATTGCAAATAATTAGAGTATTCTATTGAACAATAACTCACCAAATGGATTCTTGGCAATAATAGGCTTCAATGCTTCGAGTGGTTCTGATTCACCTTCTTCATTTATAGCAGATACCCTGAAAAGGTATTCTTTTCCAGGTGTAAGACCAGTTACATCCATCTCAGGTTTTTCACCTGAAACTTTTCCAACACGTGACCATCTTCCAGTTTCTTTATCAAACTTTTCAACTTCGTATTGCTGGATAGGAGCACCACCATCATCTTTTGGTTTGTTCCATTTTAGTTTACAACCTTCTTTATGAATATCAGTAACTTCAAGTGGTCCTTCTGGTTTAGATGGTTTGCCTAAAGGAATATTAAGAAAAATAAGAAACACATAAAAGGATGCTTGTTGGCGTGGAAGCAACTTTTTATTATTTTGTTTTCATAATTTACTTATTATATTTGCATATTGTATCGGTTGAATTTTCTTGCTTCCTTTAATACATAGTTCTATCCGTTTATGGTTTCGATTCATGAATGTCACATTAAGACTATTGCTCAATGGCCAGTGGCGTAGTGATGGGGAGAAGGCAAGGGGGTTATAGATCTCGCGGTCGCCATACATGGGAGATTTAAGTGCTGAGAAAAGAAAATAAGTATTCATTTTATACAAGCAAAAGCAAAATCTTATTGGATTTATTTCAGTTTTTACAGTCAAATATGGAAAGTGTTACAAATGGACGAGCGGTACGAAAATATTTTGCCGAGGACGTCATTTATCTTTGGCATGCCACTGTCAATATCTCAGAAAGGTACGGAAAGAAAATTTAGTCGCATTTAGCTTTGTTTATAGCCAGAATATTTTAATATCTAAATTAAATTATTTAATTTAATATGGTTTTTTCTTGCGGGGGGCTATTCTGTTTATCTGACAATACAAATTAAGCTCAAGAAATCTGTTTAAAATTCCAGAGGGCGCGCCTGCGCAAATTTTACGACAAACAGGATTTTTCATACCCTGTTCTCACATCAGAGTCAAAACTGTCTGAAGATTATTGCTATTCCTTCATGCGACCACTCTCTTCAGGATTAAATGAGTTTATCCGAGTTTCAAGGGATTTCATACTGCTACGCCGAGCGCGCTCGTGTAATTTGATAATTTTTTCACGTCTTAACGTTTCAATTTGGTTATTATATATCCACTGCGCATTATGGCGATTTAATATTTCATTTTACATTGTCAAAAATATTTAATATGCAATTGATACACTTTTTTTCGAAAGCTAAAAAATGATTTTATCAACTGTAATAATTAATACACTAAATTTATACATTTGTTAATCTAATATAGGATTTCAGTCGAGTTTTGGTCATAAATTACATAATAAAATATTTATTACACTTTTTTTTCCCAAAAAAATGGATTTGTATCAATCTGCCTCATACTAGGGGTACATTGATACACACGGAAATATTGAAAATAACGATGGTTAATAGGTTCTGAATGCAAACAAAATTTGTTTTATCAACAAACTTTATATTCCAAATCAAGGTTCAAAAGTTTGACAACCTTTTATTTTAATGAAAATACAACATTTTTAATGAGACTGGAAAATTGAAACAATAATGCCTCAGAAAATAATTTATCTCTGCAAATAATAAAGGAAAATGTGTGTGTAAAAATACTTTGGAGGGAGGGAATGCGAGCATCGAAAGGCGTTTTTGGAAATTTTAATTAATTAAAAATTAAGAGAAATTTTCGCTTTCTTCCTTTATGACTTACGAAAATAATATAGCACAAAAATAATTTTCAGACCATCTGAAAATGCAAAAAATTATCTTTTCAATGGCATTAATTTATTTTCCGTACATCCCCCCATTTTAATAAATTCGTAAAAATATTTTAAACTTAATTTACAACAATTATCATTTTTCAATTATCATTTTAATTCAACAATTTTCAATTTAATTCAACAATTTTCAATTTAATTCAACAATTTTCATTTTTGCAATGAAATTCAAACCATTTTCATTCTTTAAACAAATACTTAATTGTGTGCTTCTCTCAGATAGTTCATTTTTATGTTTTTTTTTCCATTTTTGAAGACGATTTTGCGAAGTAATTGCTGTTAAGGCACATTGATACACATAGAAGATGCGTATCAATGTGCCCCAAGAGACTTTGTTACTTAAAACAATTTGGTGTCGCAAAATTAACGCTAAAGAACATCAAAACTTGATATAGTTCAGAAAAATAAATGTTTTTTCTTATCTTTGGAGCGAATTCCCTGGCAGGAAAACGTAATTAGTTAAAGAAATCACACAGCACGTACTTAGAGTAAAATTTACTAAGACTAAAAGATTAGCGGTTTGATTCGTTTGTAAATTAACTTTTGACTTAACATGGACGAAAAATATACCGTGTGCTAAGGGTTACAGTGGCTTATATATGATGGGATGTAAACATCTTGAGCCATTCCAATCATCAAAATTTATGGACTGTATCAATGTTCCCGCGTATCAACCTACCCCAACTCCTTCTATATATATAAAATAGAACGGATCTACAATTCTAATGATAAATGGTGTACCATATTTTATCCACCTAGCTATTTAAGTTTGAGTTACTGTGTTCACATGAACACAGACTTCCCTGGATCTATGAAATTAAATAGCATACATTTTGAAAGCAGATTTCATTGCAAAGAAAATCGGTCATTGGTATTTAAAACAAAATTCTGTTCAAATATATCAGTTATTTTAAAAATATATTACGATAATTGCAGGACTATTTACTAGACAGATTTACCCTCAGTAGCTTTTGCTGTATTGTCAAATTAAGCTGTCTTGGAATATACGAAGAGAGGAAAGATTGACAGCATTCCCAAACAAACACCCTTTTCCTGGTGATAGAATTGTCAAGACAAAACCAAGTCACAAACTGGTTTTCTCTCAAAAAAATATAGGATGGATATTTTGCTTATTTTTCGAGGACTTTTCAAGGACCCAACGAAAAATCAATTACTTTTCCAAGGCCCTAAGTAAGGCAAATGAAATTCAAGGAGCATGAGAACCCTGTTTGATTATAGATAGGGTAGCTTTATTTCATTTTAATTTTTAGGGATATTGCGATTTTTATGTTTGGATTTTGTATACTATTATCTATAATAAAATTACGCTCCGAAATCGGTAACGCTCAGGAATTTGGCTACGTGCCAAAGAGATTCAGACGGTCTGTCTACAAATTAGCATACACTACACACGGGATGCTGTTTTGATTCTTTGATGATTTAATATCAAATAGGAGCTATGAAAGGGTTTTTTTTGGTCGAGTACAGCAGTTTCTTTTTTTAAATTTTATGTTGATTCATCACCACGGAACTCCATTAATATTAAACAGAAGTTATTAATAGAATTAATTTTTTTTTTCACTTCTTGGAGATCTTTACTTTCGTTTTCGATGAAAAGGTTTTTTATTTTTCGTACTTAATTTTGGAATTGAATATTTATATATTTTGCAAAACGAAAGTTAGTATCAACTGATTCATCATTTCTATTTTTCAAGCTTTTTTTTTTTATTTCTTAAGCACTCTGCCAATGTGCATGAGATTTTCTACTATTACTTTCGTTAGTAAATCTGTGACAATCAGATCTGAGATATTGTTGGCAAGCTAAAAGCCCGTCTTAGACGGGCACAAATCTGCTAGTTTACTATATAATATCAATTGTCAGGGATGAGATTGGCAAAAAAGTAAAGACTGAAATCATATGCGAGCAAAAAATTTGTACCATAATTTATACGTGAAAGAAGTAAAACATCAGAACATGATGAAAATATTACACTATAATAATTAATAACTTAATTATTTATAATTCAGTACGTATAAATAACAAAGAATATTAAATTATTATTGAATCATTCACATTAAAAGTTAACAAACAAGTTTAACACATAATCAGGAGCATCAGAAAATACAAAATTAGACATTAAAACATATTTAACACCTATACATCACTGAGATGCAACATTCACCCAACAGAAGTCCGAGAAGAATTATATTTAATAGTCTTTTGATAAAAGTTAGCTAAAAAATAAATAAAAATAAGGACAAATAATTTCTTTTACTTCATGGAACTGTGTAAAGTGTATTAGCTCTTTATAAATTATAATAATGTATCATATACTGAATTCTGTTTTATTTTTTTTTCATACATTTTTGCAAAAGTAACAGCACAATGATTTTGCACCTTATAAAGTGAGAGGGGTCGAGAAATTGTAATTACAATGGCAGATTCATTTAGCATTATTGTTATTTGAAACATTTCCTTAATTGCTAAAAAAGTGGTTTTCTTTCGTTTTTTATTTGTGTGGCTTTTGTTGGTAACAGATCTCCATTAACACGCTTTACCCCTTATTTTGGAGGGCTGCTATTTTTGACAGATTTTTCTTCGATAAAGTATGTGTTTGCATCCTCTGCAAGTTTATTTTCAATAAATGCTAAAGGTTTTGCACAGTCTTCATTAGTATCTCTCTGTTTAATTACTGGCATAGTTGTCGGGACTACATTATCTCTAGAATGCCTAGGTAAATCATCTATTTTATTTTGAGAAGATTTTTTTTATGTCTTATTCTCTGCTTTTTTGCTGCATTTGCACACAGCTTTTTAGTTGCCTCTTTTGACAAGAGTTTTTCTTTTTTAATGCAGTTTATTTATTTGTTTTTGTTCCTTTTTTTATTTCTTTATCTTGGTACGCACTACAAGATGACCTTAAGTTTTCAACGAATTTTTTTTCAACATGTTCATGCAAAAAAAAAAAAAAAAAAATTGCAAAATATGCCACAGAGGTTTTTTTTCTGCAAAAAGGTCGTACTTAATACTTTGAATGGCACTTAATGTTGAAATGTTCATCCTTGTAGAGCTTGCTGATATAATGTTGATTCGTCAGTAGAAGATGAATCAGCCAGTTTCCTGGAGGGTGGAGTTAAGCCGCACTGTTGAGTATATGTTCCCTGAATTTTCTTTCGAAAACGGAAGATAGGAAGGTTTCTTTTCTTTGTGTAAAAGCGGAATTTTCGGAAGAAAAAGCAAATTTTTTGCAGGGAGGGAAAAAAAAACCCAAATTTTGAGAGAGAAAAAACGGAATTTCTCCAAAATAGCAAAAAAGCGGAAATTCACGAAAAAGCGGAAGAATCTCATCCCTGAATTGTACAAGTGTTGAGACAGATATCTGTTGGAACCCATGCAGGGAATTTCAGAACATCAAAAAGGGATATGTTAGTCAAAGACATATCTGAATCACAAAGCAAAGTAAGGTAGGAAATATCGTCATAAGCTAGTGAGCAAAGAAAATGAGAAATGAAGGAACAGCACATAAGTGCATAAGTAAACAAAAGTTTTATCTGTTAAAATGCACATAGGTGATAGGAGGTGTTCGAAGTTTATATAACCCATGTCCACCCAAAGAGTGTAAGGCTTCATGGTTTCGAAGTTTATTTATGACCGAGTAAGAGTGTTCGAATTTGGACCCACAAGCTGAAACTGTGGTATATATTCTGGGTGATTCCCAGCATATCTTAGCTAGTTGTAACAGTCACGGAGTTACAAATAACAAGGTTGTTAAACAATAACAGTTTCAAGTGAAATCAGAAACAAATAATCAAGAAAGAACCACAGCAAGAATGCTTTATAGCTAATACAATTAAATGAACAACTCAGAATTAGATGTGGATGTATATAGATATTTTGCATCATACAGAGCTCAGTAAAAGAGACGTTATCACAGAAGAGATCCATTGTTTCCACTGGCCATTTCTTAAGGATTATCACAACCGATTCAATGAAACATAACAGCTTTGTTCATGGATGCTAATCCTACTATGGTACAACCACATTTTCTGGAATAACCACTGTTGACCCAAAAGTTTGGCAAAGCTTCAACCAGAAATATTCCGCAACTTTGTCCATGCAGACAAAAAGTATGGATCTACATAGTCATAGAACATAATGTCAGAACAAACATTTACAGCAAAAACGGGCCATGCAACACTATTTTTTTACATGGGGCTCGCCAGTGGCCTAACAACATCCTCTATGCATAAAGAATATATTTCCGAATTGTTTATGAGAATCTACATCTCCCAAAAGTTCGTGGACACTGTACTGAAATATTCTGCATGCAGATAAACTTGCAAATTTAATTCTGCAGTCTCTATATCAGGGACATTATACCAACAATTTATCGCAATGAAAGCGTAAGCTATTGTGAAAAAAATTTAAGGGAAGACCAAGCAATTTTCCTTTTCTTATAAAAGCCTTTGCAGGAGAATAGTTTCTTTCGAACCACATTTCCTCATTTATTTTCATTGACAAAACTTTCATATCCACATACCAAATATAATTTCTGAATATGTAGATTATTTCCTAAAAAGTGTTAAAATTTCATCAATAATATAATAAGAAAAAAAGCAACACGATGTGTCATTTACTCACAACTAATTAAATGAAGTGGTTAGAAAGTTTTAAAAATTGATCTTAATATTCACAGACTAAACCTTAAAAAAGGTAAGTAAATAAGTAATGCTAAATAATTCCAGTTTACTGCATTATTCAGTGCAACAGATTAGCACTAGAAATGAAAGTCATATATGCCTGTAAAACTTATTATTTTAATGGCAAAATTTTTATGGAAAAAGAAGTATTTCATACAAAATAGTATTGGTTACTAATGCAATATCTATTTATGCACGAAAAAAAAGTGTCGACAATATTTTCAATGTAAAACTACTTGTCAGGTTATAGACTGAATATCAATTTGAAGTAAAATTGACCAAATATTTGATCAGGGCTTACCTAGAATAGTCACATCAACAGAGACCATATCTTTTCCAGAAGCATTAATAGCAGTGATAGTATATTTCCCTGAATGCTTTCTTTTTGCCTTGTTGATGCTGAAATCACTGTGATAGTCTCTATTTTCAATTTTAATATGATCGTCTTGTGTTACTTTATGATCAGCAAAAGACCATACAACTTCTGGTGGCGGCTCTCCTCTAATATCAACATCAAATTTAATTGAGCGTCCCACTTTGATCATCTGAGCTTTCAGGTTTGTTCGGTCAATATATGGTTTCACTGAAAAGTCAAAACGAAGAAGGTAATTAGCTTTGGGTTTTTTTTCTAAAAACAAACTTTTAATATTTAATTTTAATTTTCCAATAGCTTATCACCAGTAATCAATATCTCTTGGGAAAAAAAAGTTGTAAGAGGAAAGCAAACAATAAGATGCTGTTCAGAAGTAAATAAAAATTGCCTTCTCATCTCTATGGTACAGCCAATATTTTTAGTGATTTAACAAAAGTCTAGTTTTAAAATTTCAACATAGGTACATGCATTTATTTGAAGGGGAAAAAACTAAGTCTAAATTAAATGAAACTTACTTTAACTTTACTTTATTAAATGAGACAGACTTTTATAATTTCGACATTTTTTTATTCACGATAAAATAACTGCTTGTATATAATTTAACTACTTGTATATAAATTTAACTGCTTGTATATATGCAAGCTTTGAGGAATACTAGTATCAAAAACAAAAGTATCTTTAATTTTTTACACCATTATGCATGCTTCACATATTTACTTTTGATCATTAATTAACTTATTGCATCATCTAAAGAAGAAAGCGAGGATGTAATTATTCAGGGAAAGTAAGTCTAAATTTACCATAATAAAAGCAATTTATTGGCCAATGTGCATAAAACAACTTACAGTTTCTATGTTTCACAACATGGTTAGCAGTAGGATCACTAGGCTCTCCGATACCAGCTTTATTCACAGCTCTCACTCGGAACTGAAGAACAGAATTTTCTTTAAGTCCTTCAACAGTACCACGACATTTATTGTCCTCTGTTTTCAAAACTTGTGACCACGCAACACTGAATTTATCTTTCATTTCAATAATGTAATGCAAAATAGGTCTACCACCATCATTGTCTGGAGGAACCCATTTCAGATCTACTTTAGTGTTATCATAATCAACAATTTCTGGTTTAGGTGGTTTTCCAGGTTCATCTGAAAACACATAAAATATTTTATAATAATCAGATTGAAAAATATTTTCAAATAATATAAATTTACTTTAAAAATAATAATAATTTCTCACATGTAAATAGAAAAAATGAAAGTTAAAACATGAAACTCTTTATTTGAAAGTGAATGAATGTACAGTAGAACCCCAGGAATCCAAACTAATTGGGGTTGACCTTTGTTTGGATTCCGGGGATTTCAGATTATCCTGAAAATTCGGAAAAATACTCTTGATATACCAAATACAGTAGAGTAATGACTCTGGGTGCTCTGTGAAGGTGTACAGAAAGAGCACATGATGATTCACACGGTACAGTGGCAAACAAGTTGAGGGTAAAAAGAAGATATCTGAGTTTCTTTCTACTAATTAAGGTACTATATTCATTCTTAAAGACCAATTCACATACTTCTTTTAAGAATACTTCTTAAACATTAGCTTTGTTTCCAATTCGTAGTTCTTATTTTTCCTTCATTTTTCAGTAACAATTTTTCAGAAAATTTAAAAAAAGATGTTCGGATTCCCAGGGTTCTACTATATATTTAAAAATAAAAGCAACAAAGTTAACAAATAACTTATTTTAAGGCCATTACACTTTGTAAATTTTAAGTTTATACATAATACTTGTATATCAATTAACATATTTCACTTAGCAAAAGGGCTAAGGATGACACCCAATGAAGTAAAAAATTCATCAAATTTTTAAGCCATGTTAATATATCATTCTACCCATGGCAATAGTTTTAATATGAACCAGGCCCACATACACAATTGACCTCTAGAATTCATTCATGAACCCTTAATCCTTAGATTGCAATGCCAAGATTGCCATGAGTCTAAAGAATTATTTTGAAGTCCAACATGGAACAAAATGGTGATTGTTTAATAATTTGCCAGATTATCCTTTTTTTTAAAGTCTCAAGAACAAAATTTTTTTTAGACATTAAATATATATATATATATATATCTTTCAGGAGAAAAGAATATTTCATTTTAAAATAGTGATAAAATTCAAGATGCATTTCAGTTAAAACCATGATTTTTATGGAAACTTGAGGAAAGAATTATGTATAAATGCCTCAAACTTTATTCAATTATTAACCTGTGACAGTTAGTTGATATTAATTTGAAACTTGAACAAGATGATAATTAAAACAAAAACAAATTAAAAGCAATAAACTAAATATTAAACAAAATAATTTATTAAATGCACCAAAGACTATTTATCTTATTGGGCTTCACAAAATCTTACTTAAAAGATAAAATTCCTTACGAACGTCTTTGACAAAAAATATTAATTTTAATAATTTATCAAATAAATTAATACTAAAATAACTATGCATTACCATATGGGTTTTTAGCTTCAATTGGTTCTTCTGTAACTAGAGCAGGCGATTCTCCATCCTTATTTATAGCTTTAACTCTAAATTTGTATTTCTTCTTTGGTGTTAAACCATCAACTGTGAAATTCTTTTCATGAGGTCCAACTTCACCAGCTGGAACCCATCGACCTGTTTCAGTGTCCATCTTTTCAATGACGTAGCCTTTCAGTTCTTGTCCACCAGTGTCATCTGGTGGGTTCCACTTCAGCTTCACATGATCAGCTCTTACTTCTTCAGCTTTCAATGGGCCACGTGGAGCAGTTGGTTTATCTGAAAAGGATATGACAGATTAACATTCCATTAGAAAAACCAATAGCCTTACAAATAATATTATACTAAAATTACACTAAAACGAACATAAATATATCGACATTTAATCGTATTTTCAATTAAAAAATAGAAAATTTAAAAATTCTTTAAGAACAATATGGTCATCAATTGAGAAAAATCATTTTAGCACTTTTTTAGCAATTTGTTCATAAAATAGATAAGTTGTTAAGCGAAAAAGATAAAAGCATGAATTTAAATTGCAATCCTTTGTATTTAATGATAACGAATTTTTGAAAAAATAATAAAAAGAAGTACAGTTTGCTGAAATTTTTCACATGAAATAAAAATTGCATTCTTTATATTTTTTTTATTTAATATAATAACAGGTATGAAAGAATTTTTACTTGAAACATTCACCATTATGAACTGTCAAACAAATTAATTTACCTAAAACAATAACGTCACCCCAAGAAGAACAGGATCCAGTACTATTTGTTAGAGTCAATGTATATTTTCCGCTGTCTGCACGTTCAGCACCTTTGAGCATAAATGTGGTTTCTTTTGTGGTGTTATCAATAGTTATCCTGAAAAAAAGTGTGCAAATATAGGAAAAGTAGAAGTTGTAGTGAAATAGTTACAAACTATAGTTTTTAGGGAAGAATGAATTTTATGAATTTAAAATGTTGTCAAATAACATTCTAGATGACATTAAATTCATAGATCAAAAATATATTCAACTCTAATACTGCTTAATTTTATTGTACTTACTTTTTAGAAACATCCAGTTCTTTAAGATCTTTAGACCATTTTACAGTGGGAGGAGGTTCACCTCCAAACTGGATTTCAAACTTAATCATCTGTCCTTTCTTAATGATCATGCCTTTAACTTCGTCACCAATAATGTAAGGTTTCACTGTAAAAAAAGAAGTTCTTAGTAAAATTTTAAAAAATCAATCAACATTGACGTGTGTGGTAAATAAAAGAGAGAGAGGACAATTAAAAGTAATACTGAATACATTACAATATAAAACCTCTTTTGAAACTGAAAATAGAAACAGACTGAAACTAACATTTTATTTAAAAATAAAGAGGATATTCTTTATATAAAGAATCATTACCTTAAAAAAAATGTTGACTGCACCTTCTCTAAAATATTTTTCTAACTACTAAGCAAACTCAAGATGAATTTTCTAAGCCCTTGAACTAATGTGTCAGAGTATAATTTTGTTTTTGAAATGTTGAAATTGCCTCTTTATGAGCTGATTGAAGCAATTAAAATGGAATGGCTATCATTTAATCTTAACATATTAAAATAAAAACTCTTACCATATCTAGCTTTGGCAATTACAGGTTTTGAAGGATCACTGGGTTCACCTGGTCCAGCTTTGTTAACAGCTTTCACACGGAACTGATACTGTACTCCTTCTTTTAAGCCATCAACACGACATTTCAAATCATCAGGACCAACTTCCTAATGTAAGAAAATAAGAAAAAAAAAATAAGATTAGTAACTCTTTATGCAAAGAGCTCTTTATGATATTGTCAGACTAATATAATTGTAGATTCTGGTAATTAATAAATTGCTACCATTATGTACACTGATTAACAAAATTCTAGCAATTAGATCAACAAAAATTTCATTAGTGATTAATTGGAATAAAATACTCAAATTTTGAATGTGTGCATCTTAAATAAAATTTAAATTTGTACAACTGACATCTTATTTTAAAGTAAAATCTTTGAAATTTTGATTTCCAGTACCTTTGTAAGATAACAACAATAAAATAAAAATAGCAGAAGAACTTACAGGCCCAGTGGTCCATTCTCCAGAGAACTTGTCTTTATACTCAACAATATAGCCAGTAATAGGAGCTCCACCATCATTTTCTGGTTTTGTCCATTTGATGTCCACTCTACCAACATCCCAGTCTTCAATTTCTACATTACCTGGTTTTGATGGTTCATCTGCAGGCAAAAAAGATATGTATAAATCCAAACATTGAGTGTTTAAGTTAATCAAAATTGTATTTAATATATGCTTCGCACAATTAAAAAGTTGATTTAAAATCTAGCTTATATAATGAATCATTTGATTTTTAAAAGCCTGTTAAAATAAATAGAACCCTACTATATAAAAGCTTTTTAACAATACAGATATTTTTTATGTATTTAGCAAATTCTGAATTATGTAGTCTAGATGGAGATTGTTATGACTGCATTTTGTAAATCTAGAGCCAGATCTTTAAAATTTTATGGCATGCAGACAAAACTTTAAGTTTGCTGTTATAAAAATTTCCTTCAGTAGTAGTAAAAGTAAGAATTTAAGTTGCTTTTGAATTTTGAAAGAAATTGTGTGATTGAATTTATTAACCAAAAATAGTGACACACTTGCATTTCAATATCACAACTGCAATTTTTTCCACGTACCATATGGATCTTTAGCAAATGTTGTTTTAGGAGCAACAAGAGGTTGAGAAGATCCTTTTGCATTGATAGCTCGAATTCTAAATTTGTATTCCTTTTTGGGAGTCAGATCAGTCACATCAAACTTTGTATTTTCTGTAGTGCCCACTTCAGCCCATCCTCCTCTAGCACCTAGATCCTGTCTCTCAACCAGATAATGTGTAAGAGGCATGCCACCTGTGTCTTTACATGGTTTCCAAGAAAGTTTGCACCTGTCCCTGTACACATCAAATACTTCCAAAGGTCCTTCTGGTGGTGTTGGTACATCTGCAAGTAAAGTCCACAGGAATTGTGAAAATAAGTTATGCTAAATCAGAAAGTAAATAAATGTTACTTTAATAAACAATGAACAATACAACTTGTTTGTGGGCTTTGCAAAACTATTATATAAATTTATTTTATTCCTCATAATCAAAAGGAAAGATCAGAATTTTAAACTTTTAGAGAAACTCCAAAATTCATCAAATTTTCTTAAAGAAATCCATTCATTTTATAGTAAATATTCTTAAAAAATTAATTTTTCTTTACAATTTTCCATTTTAAATTAACGCATATTATTTTTGATTAAACAAGTCACTGAGATTCTTTGTAAATTTGTAATCAGGCAAGCAAAATTATTGATCTTCTATGCTTTATAAACTTTATTCTTTATAAACTATATGTATAATTTAAATTTTGAATGAAGATTGCAATATGTGATGTAAATCTAAACTAAGAAAATAATCGAAATTCATAGATATTTAAAAATTACCTAATACATTAAGATCAAGATCACAAGTTGCTTCTCCTTGAGAATTTGTTAGTGAGAATCCATATTTTGCTGAACTTGCTCTAACAGCCTTTCTGAAGGTTATGAGAATTTTTTCATCTTTTATCACAATATCTATTTCCTTTGGAGTCACAGGTTGTCCATTACGCAGTAATTTGGCAACAGGTTTTGTTGTCCTCGTTCCTTCAACTGGAAAATGGGATAAAAAAATATTACATAATGCAATTAGGTTTAATTTCATCAAAATTATTTGATTTTTGAATAAGTGAAGTTCGTGCTATTAAAAGAAATGTAAAAAAGAAGGGAATTTACTTTCATACGGAACTTCGATGGTGTATGGCTTTCCACTATCTGCTTCAAAAGCAAACTTTTCCAATTTAATGATAGGTGCTCTCTCAGCTATAAATGCAGATATACGAAATTATAGTGGCATGTCGAGAAAATATTCTTATTTTAAAACAAATAGCACACTTATATTCATTACAAAAAATAATACAAATCAGGCTAGAATTTGCCTTTTCTAGTAACACATAATGACGGAAAGATTTGTTTTCAATTAGTAAAATGTTTCTTTTACATTCATCTATTCTCATACAAACTTGCTATACATACTATCTGCAAAACTTACAGATATATAAGAAGACAAAGTTGTTGATTTAGGCCACTTTTCCTTACCTCTCGACGCACATTTTAGCGATAGCATACATATTTTTAAAAAATTATTTAAAGGGCAGAATCAGGAAATAACAATGTATTTGTTAACTCTTGTTAAATCTAAAAAGTAGTCAATTAATACATTAATTGAAATATTTACAAAAATGGTTCATCTTGTGAACCTTCAAAAAATATCCACAGTGACATATCAGCAGTGAAGCTCATCTTCCCAGAAACAAGCAGTGCTATAAAAATATTACTAGAATACAATTGAAATAAAATTTTTCAAAAATAGCTTTACCTTCAAATAGTTCAAACTTGTAGTTGTTATTAACTGAATTGTATTTAAGATAACTACATTTTTTTCCGGTGAGTTCCGTTTTAGTAAGAGAAATCGAATATGTGGGAACCAGCCCGTTGAGGCGACATGAAAGTTAATCCGAAACCTAAAAACAGCCAATGAAAAAAAATCAAGAGCGTGAAGGCGAACCATGGGCGAGATTGAAAGGAGAAAAAAAGAACATTAGATTGTTTTTAGGGCAAAACAGGAGCATCCAAAATCCAGTTCTGGCTAAGTTCTAAGACAGAAAGAATAGCTATTCGCCTTTGTCTGTCATGCCACTTAGTTGAACGCAATGAGAGAATTTTAGAGCATTCCAAAAGTATTTGGTGTGCAGCCCCATCCTGTGTCTGTCTTACTTTTTCATTCATTTTCTGTCTTCTTTTCTCGTTTTTATCTTTTTTCGTTAATAATCGAACTCTCAGAGTGGAGAAGTAAGCAAATAAGAATAAAAACAAAAATACGAATTTTTTAAAATAATTTTAGTGAGTTCTGCAACTCTTCAGACCTAAATAAAGAGTCGTCACTGCTTTTATGTAAAGCTTAATAATAAGCACAATGCTAAGAGCAAATAATTCCATATTCTTGTACAGTATTAGACTATGTTCCTGTTATACCTTAAATTTTTATTTTCTCAATTTGTCCTTCCATTCCCTATCAAGTCGATAGTTGCAACTATCTGCCAATGAAACTGAGTAACAGTATGCGTCAATGGCATTCCCCCCATCTATGATGATTGGATGATTTGCTATTAGATAAATATTTGAATTTCACAGTGTTTCTATGTTGAATAAACTTGCGTTTCTGCAGTAAATATCTCCATATAAATTTATGAGCAGCCCTTAAAATTTAAAAATTAACATATCTCTGTAAGTTTTGTAAACAGAATCGTGAAACTTAGTTTATGCATAGATGAATGCAAGAGGAACATTTCACTCATTTACACTTTTGCCCTATGGGGCACGTATAAAAATTTAATTTTCTTAACTTTTTATTTTCTACTTCCACAAAAGCTAAAGTGTTTTCACACAAATTCCTACCTTATTTGATGAAACTTTGTAATTGGGACTATATGTCCAAGTGCAATATTATAGGAAATAAATGCTTGTTCCACTTTTTTGGAACACACTGTATATTAATTTAATCATCATATTCCTTCTTAATTTATTTTTACTCATATCGCTAATTTTGTGTAGTAATTGCACTAATTCATACACTGATTGCAAGCAATATTCAGATTGTTTCGGCATTCAGAATATTTTGCACATTATATAACATAATGTTCATATAAGAACCATGTATAAATTCTTATATACAGAGTACATTATCATTCACAAATGACTATCTGTAATAGACCTGTGTAAACTGCCTGTAAATACTAATCTATATAATCTTAGCTTGTTTACTATCTGATAATAGATAAAAATGGACTTCCAGAAAGTTAATTCAATAAAATGATTTGCTAATTTTATCTCGTTTGGTAATAGATAATTTTGAAAGAAAGTCTAACTAGAGGACTAAGATTTATCATGTTTAATAAAATTTATTCTCAAAGGACTTGACAGAATGTGTATGAAAATTTCTATTGTAAACATTTATTTCTCATGAAAAATAATAATAATTCCTTTAATTTATCTTCAGGACAGTTTTACATTTAGATGAAAGTGAGCAAAAGTAAGAAAACTCTTTACCTTTTTCTACGGTTAGCTTGCAAGAAGTTTTCAGATCTTTAGCTTGGCATGTATACTCTCCAGTATCCTCCAATTCCAAATTCTTGAAGATTAAATGGTGTTTTCCATCATCATACATCTTGATAGCAATTCTTGAAACAGAGAATTTTAATATTATTTTAAACTGAATTTTATTAAATTCTCTGCACATTTTTTTCATGAATTCTCTTGTTAATAATTCTATGATTTCATACTTTACTTTTATTAGAAAAGTTCAAATATTAAAATACTTCACTTAATTAAATCTTAAATATAATTGAAAATATTCTCCAAAAATCAAATCCACTGAAATCTATATTAAAGGATTTATTTTCAGAATTCAACACAAATTAAGAAATATGCATTGTGTAGTCATTTTATCATAACCATCCTTTAGGTTGGCAATAGGTTATCATTTATAACATTCATTATTGCTTTCCTTCCTACCGATGAGGATGCCAAAAAATCTGAGGCACAGTAAGGATAAAAAGATGCCCAGAATATAGTATTTTTTCCATCTTTCCTGGTCATACTTTGCTTTCCAAAATGAAACAATAGTACTACAGGGTGGTCATAAATTATTGGACCCATTTCAAAAATTAATAAAAAAAATTAATAATGTTACAACTGCGTGTTTTTTTCTTTAATGAGAGAGCAAATAAAAATGTTTTTTTTAGATAAGTGGCGTACCATCATGGCATTCTAAATTTGTTACAGCGAGAGATTTCCATATGCAATGGCTACCGATCAGTAGAAGCCAATGTACGTTTTCTGGTTTCCGTTTTTAGTTTTTCTTGAATATCTCGAAAACTATTCAGTTTTCGAATTACAATTCATTTAACAAATTCAAGAGCGTAGAATTTTCTACAAATGCATGCTTTTATTTTTCTTCTAGCAATTTCGCAGATAATAGCTTTCAAAAATGGGAGACATCAAATAATTTACGACCACCTAGACAACCGTAACGGCGCGTTACCTATCTGAAAAAAAAACTTTTAAACTGCTCTCTCGATTAAAAAGAAACCATAGTTGTAAAATTATTAGTTTTTATTATTATTATTAATTTTTGAAATGGGTCCAATAATTTATGACCACCCTGTATTTTGTTTTCATAGTGTCACCCAAACTATCAACAAGGGTTTTTATACTTTCTTGCCCTCCATGTCACTATGATACTGCATGACATGCTGAAAATTTTTTAAGGGAATTTCTTCAAGTAATGTTCTGACATCAATTAATAAATGTCCCGTTAGATTAATGGTTATGGATAATGAAAGTCGAATAAGAAAAGTTTGAAATCTCCATCATATTTCTCAAACTTGTTTTAAGTAATATTAACAGTGCAGTATTACATACTAACAGGATAATTTCCAGTTATGTAAAATATCCTCGTAACATGCAAAAAATGAAGTATCGTAAGTGGTCGAAATGTTGGTTGTTATTGCCCAGTAGGGTGGGTCGAAAAAGTATCAAATTCTAATAGGGCTCAAAAGTTATGTATTAACATCCAAATCAACAAAAAACATTGAAAAAAAATCTAAAGTTGAATCTTCAGTTCGGGCAAAGGGCCTAAACTTTGGAAAAAATGACAACCCCTTCCCCCCCATTAAATTTTACCTTTAAGCAAAAATTAAGCAAACTACGGTTTTCTGTTTCTAATAGCGTCTAAGTAAATCATTTTAGTTGCCTGGTGAAAGAAATATTATATTTGAAAACCTTGCGCAACATTTTGAAATCGAGCGAAAGTTTTAGAATTTATCTGAAAAATTGAAGTTTTTTGTTTTACAAATAGACGAATTATGATAATTTAAAAGGCCATCTTTTTTAATAATTCGTTAAAGTGAGTCATTTTATACATTCTTTTTGATAAGATGAGAGCAAAGTTCTCTAACAGTTTATGTTTCTTTCCCCGCAATCTTTTTCTGCAGGCTCTGTGACTAGACTGGTGCACCCTTTTACAGAATGCATGGCAAGGAAAATTTTTAAAAAAATCAAACTTCAGCAGATTTTTACTTTGCAGAACTGACGAAATAGTCTCTGTTGTCAAGCTTTCTATCAGTGGAGAAGACGGCAGCATATATTTTGTACAATCTATCAACTCACTCTAGTCAGTGACATCAAAATTCATTGAGGGAGTCTTAAAAGTGCTATCAGATTTCCCTTTTGGATTTTAGGTTCTTGCCCCCCCTCCCCCTGTTTTCCATCTCTCGCATTTGGTATCTCTCTCTCTGTTATTATAGCTAATAACATGTTCTCTGGGTGACTAGAGACCTTGCTTATATCAGACACAGAATCGATGATCGATCTGACAAATGACTCATTGATTGAACTACAAACTTGTTGTAGTTAACAGACATGACACAGGCTTGGAACAAAAAAAACTGAACTTTATAAATACGGAATCGAGTCAGCCGTAAACACTGAGAAGTAAAATAAGTATGATTAATTGAAGAATAAATGAATAAATTTATACAAAAAGTGCTTGAGATATGAAAAATATTGTAGAATTATTATTTAAAAGAAAATTAATGGATGAAAAATGAATTACGTGTAAAGTTTTGTTAAAATAAAAACTATGGTAAAAATTATCTCACTAAAAAATATGGCCACTTAAAAACTTTTTTGATTATACATAATTATTTAGACTCTTGTTTCTCATTTTTTGAGATAACAGTTCAAGCTTTCTTTTATGCTTCAGTCTGCTATTTTCCTCCATTTTCCAAATTTTGCTCCCTTTCTTTGATCGGGGTTTTTGCTTTATTTTTTCTCATTGCTATTTTCTTACTATCAAGTTCCTCTTAGTACCATTTGCCTGATGACCTTAAATTTTTGCAAATGTTATTATTTACATGTTACTATAACAGCATCGCGCAAAAAATCTTTTTTCTAAAACTGCTCTTTGCTCATCATTTTGTATTTAACACTTTAAATTGAAGAATATGTTTCAATATATATTCTTCCTGACCTTTTATCTATCAAATCTGACATTATTTTGAATGTGTACACGGCGCGCAGTTTTTGTTTGCGTGCTATTCACGTCTTGTGCACCCCCTCTCCCTCCAACGCATTACCAAAAATTTTAATGCAGATTTACATCGATCCCAAGAATGATAAAATTCGATGCCGGAAACGCTGAAATTCGTACAATTGTGTCATGTCTATGTTGATAGACAAAAGTTAGGGAACGAAAACTAACAAAAATGAAATCGAAATAACTAACAAAAACGAAGAAAAGATTGTTAAAAAGAACGTGAAAATAAAATGGCTTCCTTCACGGAGAACTAACGATCTCTTTTTCTCACGAAATTCGGATCGGAAGAAATTTGTGGATGATTTTCTTTTATCCATTCAGTATTCGGAATGAATTCTGATTGGACGAAACGAAAGACGATTGGACAAAACGAGAAAGAAAATAATGCAACCTTCAGGCACTCCTCCCAATGCTAAACTTTGAGCCCAAAGCGCGGCAAAACGCCGATACATAACTCGGATGATACATAACTTTCGGCAGGATTACGCAATATCTTATGAGTTCGAAATTCTTTCGCTTTAGAACCATATGCAAAATTTTCACATACATTCATTTATTTGCATGAGCAACCCCCCCCCCCAACACATCAATAAAAATTTTAATGCAGATTTGAATCGATCCCAAGAATGATTAAATTCGATGCCGAAAAAACGGAAATCCGCGTTTCCGCGGAAATGTGTCATGTCTGAGTTAATCGATATGTTTAGGACAATATTTCATTGGCAGATGTATCTTAATGCCAAACCAGACAGGAGTATATATTTTCACAATGTAGTTTACAAGCATCTTTAATCTGTTTGCAGAGCTTGTTTGAGAAATGAAAAACTATAAGAGCCACTTTGCGCATGTCAGCTATCGGGAGTGACTGAGAGATCCAGGATCTGTAACAGCTACATATAGAGGAAGGTGCTGTTGATTTTTACTAATAAGTTTTTTATGTACATTGATTACGTCTAACTGAATTGCCTCGAAATTTATAACGGGTAATCTCTTATAATCCGCGATTTGTTTGCCCAATTTCTCATACAATGACGCTGGTATCATCATCTCTCTGTCTAAGTATTTAATAAATGCTTGAATGGCAGCTAGTTGAAGTGAAGCAAGCAAATGAACCATCGGAATGGACGTTGAAAGTTAACCTCTATGTAACTGATAACACCAGTTTTCCACCCTGTGTCTGTTGTTGCACCATCACAACCCATGCCGATATCAGTTACTTTCAGGTACTTAATAATTCATTTACTTTTTTCACTACCGGTTTCACTCGCCTGATGTGACCGTATTGCCCACCAGGCTGATGTGCTCCTCTTCCCTTATTTTTCGGTATATTTTAGCTCCCGTATTTTCCTGAAAGGTAGTATTATATTTTCTACCTTTAAAGTGCATTCTCTTTGTTACTATGGATTGACCTATATCTTGTCCTGTATCATGTCGTGTTTTATTTTACTCTTCTTATCTTGCTTTCATCTTTAACTAATGACACATCTTTTTCAGAAATCATTCTAAGATCATGGAACTAACTAACGCTGGAAGCGACAGTTACTTTAGCTCTATCAGTAACATCATATCTATTCTAACCAAACCAGGAGACGTTAATTTCGACACTCATTTGAGATGGAGAAATAATTACCGACAAATCAATTTGACTTCTTTCGTGCAGAGATTTTCAAGTAGTTTCCATGTCATAAGTGTCATTGTCAACTTCAAAGGTTTCTGACAATAATTTTAGTTGTTTTTCTCCTTTCTTAAGTTTCTATATTTCTTGTTTATCTATACTGCTGATAAAGGCGCTTCGGTGATACGCTAAAGTGCAGAAGACATTCAGCGACAGGTTTGTTTGATGCGAGCTCTGCTCAGTGTATCACATCAAGGTTAGAATAACTGCAATATACAAGCTTAATGGTGATTAAGGATTGCAGACATAAATAACACGCAATGGTTATCTCAGTTATTAGATTTAGTAAAATACTGCATATATTTATTAAACTGTAAAAACCTCAATTTTTCACCTAAATTATAAAACGTCAGGCCCCTTATCTTATCAAAACAGAAATTATAAAATGACTCATATTAAAGAATTATTCAGAAAAATGGCCTTTTAAATTATCACAAAGCGTCTATATGTAAAACAAAAACAAAAAAAAAATCAATTTTTTTCAGATAAATTCTAAAAATTTCAGGACTTTTGCGCGAACTCAAAATGTTGCGCAAGGTTTTCAAATATAATTTTTCCGTCAGCAGGCAACTAAAATGAAGTCCTTGGATGCTATTAGAAACCGAAAACCGTAGTTTGCATAATTTTAATGTAAAGGTAAATTTTAGTGGGTTTTTTTTTTTGTTGTTATTTTTTCCAAACTTGGACCATTTTCCTTTTCAAACTTTTAGATTCAATCTCTAATTTTTTGCAATACTTTCCAGTTGATTATCATTTTAATACACAACTTTTGAGCTCTGTTACAATTCGATACTCGAAAATTCGACTTTTTCGACCCACCTTATTATCCAGTCACTGATGATAACGCCAACCGATGAAATTGTAAACGTCTCTAAGCATATCAATCATTATTTTGACGCATTCTCTTTAAAGGATGCTTCCAATCAACCGACTATAGCTGGTCTTCAGTAACAAATATTATATTAAAGATGTCTCTGCGAAAAGAAATCCGTCAGGACTGAGTTTTGATGACGGTATAGGAAACTCAATGCTCTCTCTCTCTCTTTGCTCTAAGAATGTTTTCCATAGAAAAAAGACCTCCAGTTTTTTTCATTTTAATTAATAAATTTGTATGGCATGAATATATTAATAAATTTGAGATATAAACCTTTGATTTATTTTCTTAATTGTTTATAGTATAATTATTCAAAGTGTTTACAGTTTGGGGACAATTAATCAAAATGTTATATGTTATAAATATTAGGTTGTTCGGAAAGTCTCCGCCGACTTTTGGGGTAATTGAAAAGAATTATTTTTCCACTCAGATTTATTCAATAATATATGTACCATTTTATTTGATAATGTTTTGCCATCTTTCGGGGAGTTTCATTATCCCACCTTATGGAACATCCCTGATTGTCGCTAAAAAAACTGTTCGAGGAGCTGTTTGCAATTCTCCGTAGAATTCAATATTTTCCTTTAGCGAATTTTGAAAAGAGCAGAACAGATGGTAGTCCATAGGCACCAAGTCAGAACTGTATGGAAAGTGGGGTAAGACATTCCAGTCAAACTCTAACAACTTCCGCCGGGTGGCCAAAGAAACATGTGATCCAGCGGTATCCTGGTGCAAAACAACCCCTAAACGATTGGCACTTCTAGTCCATAGCTTGCTTCAAATTTGCCAGCTGGCTAGTATATTTAACCGCATTAATTGTTTGGTTACGCAGCAGCAGCTTGTAATAGACAAAGTCTTTCGAATTCTACCATAAACAAAGCATAACATTCTGGAAATGGATATTGGCCTTTGAAGTGGTATAAGGCGGCACACGAATGACTCCACGAACGTTTTCAATCCACTTTATTATAGACAATCCATTTCTCATCGTCCATTATCATCAATTTCAAAAATAAATCGTTTTTGTTGCGTTTAAGCATTAAATCGGAGTAGAAATACGGTCCATTTGAAGTTTTCTCTTAATTCATGGGGAACTCAAACACTAAGGTGATTACTGAAGGCAAGTCACATTAAATGCTTATAAATTATTGAATTCGACACTGCCAGCCTCTTTGTTAACAAGGGGTGCTTGCAAGGAGCTTGTATAGCTTCCTTGCTTCACAAGGAGTATCACGGTGATTATTTGCGATCAGCACCTTGATTTGGTCGTCGTAATAGCAGACGGTTCACCGGAGCGTTGGCAGACTTGGACATGAAATTCGCCTCATTTAAATTTCACAAACCATTTGAGCATTATTTGTTCATTTACAGCATTGTCTGCGTAAACAGCACTATCTTTTCGCGGCTTGAAATGAATTTTTGCCTTTGCGGTAATAAAAAAAAGCACCAAATACCGAAAATGCACTTTTTCTTCCCCTTATTTACACTGACAACAAACAAACGCAATTAAACTAGTTTTGACGGTGAATAGACACAAATATTGGCGTAAGCATCACATTTCAGAAAATATCTGATTTCAAAGCTTTGTAACAGTAATAGGTGTTCCTATGATGATCAGATCAAGCTCTTGGAAATCGGCAGAAACATTCCCAAACAACCTAATAATTAATACAATTCAAAAATATGATTGGAAACAAATTTGAGGATAATACAATATCAAAAAAATAAAAACATAATAAAATTTTGAAAAACATAAGATAACAAAATGAAATTGAAATTATTAAAGTTAAAATAATGATATAAAGCAAATATGAAACTTCAGATAAACACCTGTCAGTTATTGTTATTTTTTCACCATTTTTAAACCATTCTACTGGGGCTTTCTTGTCTAACATTTCCACTTCCAATACACCTTTTTCTCTTTCGAGTAAAGTGCAGTCTTTAAGCTTCTTCACAACCTTATTTGCAGCTAATGAAAAGAAATATATTTAAGAAACATATTTATCAATAATAAGATCATAAATAACCATGCAATCTTTTCTCATTAAGCAGTAAGAAGAAAAAAAATACTTACGTTCAACAATCATCTCACACACAGTGCTATCAGCATTTGATTTGCAAGTGTATTTGCCTTCATCGGTAAGTCTCACTCCTTTGAATACCAGTTTTCTGCGACGAATTTGTGCAACTTGTTCGATTCTGTAAAAGTAAAAAGAATTATTAACACATTTTTGTATTTTTACCTTCTGGTTTCATTATAATCTCCAGAATTCATGATTAACTTCTTCTAAAAATATTTAAAATTAAACAACTGAAATTTAAAAAAAAACTTACATAGGATCAGGTTTCAATTCTTTGTCTCCCTTAAACCAAGTAACTTTTCCTTCCCAGTCATCCAGCTCACATTCAAGAACAGCTTCAGTATTTTCAGTTACTTTTATGCTCTTCAAAGGCTTTGTAAATTTAAACTGTTGATCTATAATGAACATAAATGGATGAACGATTTCAAAAACACAAGATTTAAAAGTTAAGACTTTAGTCAGCATGTATATTGATGATATGAAAAATCAATGCATATGAGACTCATTACTAAACACATTTTAGTTTTAACTAGTTTCAAATTATAAAAACAACCCATCAACAATGTTTAACAAAATATAACTTCATAACTGTTACAGCACTTAAGAAAATTCTTTCAAAGCCAATGCACAGTTTCAACTCTAAGCATTCCTTTGCTTTCATATGACTCTTTCCCATTGTTGTTTCAAAGTATCAGCCAAGTGTTAGAGCATCTGGCAGAATTTTATGTAGTAAATAATTTTATTCCTTTTGAATTAATGAATCAAATTCATTAAAATTATTCTGAACATATAAATTCAATTTCCTATTTTTAATTAAGATTTTAGAAGCTTTGGTAATTCTGGAAGTGATATATGAAGATACATACAAAAATAAGTTTAAGTATATTAATGATGCTGTTCTTTTACATTAATCGGAATTTTTCATATTCATTAACAATGAAATCAAACTGATACCGAACAGATATTGGAAAGACTTGTTACAGTAAGGAAATTCAAAATATAACACACGATAAAAGAATTTATGTCTATCTCAATGTTAACCTCTAATTGTTTTTTTTTTTTTTTTACTTCGAAACAATCAAAATATTTCGTACCTGTAACGATCAATTTTGTTTCTGTTTTTTCTTCAGCATTTATTTTGCACATGTACTGTCCAGAGTCATTAAGGCTGAGACCTACGATCTTCAGAAGTTTACGTCCAAGAGGATCTGCTTCAATCACATACTTATCAGAGGCCTAAAATGCAATATGATTATAAGAAAACATTATTTACTGATATCAAAACTAAGTATTAATTGGAGGTTTTCAGTGAAGTACAGTTACTATTATCTCCTGTCTATACATTTGAACATGATAATCAGAAATTTCTAAACCTAAAAACAGCTATTCTAAAATTTTTAAAAAAATTGTCCGTCAGACTATTATATTGAGAGGATAAACCATAACCAGTATTACATTAAAATAATAATCATGTTTTAATTTTAGTAATCAAAGTTATATACTATTATTTTGCAAGAAAAGAATAGACTTATCCACAAAGATTAAAATAGATTGATCCTAAAAAATATTTTAAACTAACATAATCATTGAAGGATTTATCTTTTGGATTTATTAGAAAAAGATTAAATTCAAAAATATATGTGAACAGTAAGTTTTTCATACGGTTTCAAATAAATATTTGTTTCCTCTGTTTCATAAAAAAATATTAAAAAAATAAAATATGCACAAAAACATACGATTTTTTTAATGGCAATAGGGGTGGTTCACGGGAAGCGGAACGGCAGTTTTCTAAAGAAGCACACATTACTCCATTAATTTTTATTAAAAGAGAGAGAGATTGAGGAAAAAAGAAAAAAGACAATATTGCCATAGAAATATTTAGTATAACATGCCATCTTCGGTTGCTTAAGTGTAGAAAATAATGTAATTCAAGTGATGGTCATTTTCAAGAACACACTTCAAGAAGCTGCCCTTGAAATTTTACCACTATTCTTTCCAATGTTTTACGTCTATTTTTTCGATTCGATCTCGTTTAGCGGTCTTAAATTCTCCCAGTTTACGACGTCTTCCTTTATCCATGTGTGATTTTTAATACCTTTAAAGATAACTAAATATCACCCAAGGAGAGGTATGGTGACCGAGAAGCCCACAGCATATTTGCCAAAGTAAGAATTACTCTAACTGGGAGAGTATCTCGAACAACATTCATGGAAGTTCTGACTCCATGAGCAGTGGCAGTGGTCCAATCTTTTTGAAACCATACTGTCTTTAGAACGAAACCTTGTCTCTGAAGTGAACTTGTCTCGAAAAAATTTCAAACAGGTTTATGAAGAGAGATGAATTAGCTGTGGTGGCATCATTTCCAAACACCAAATCTTGCATGAGCCAACATCACACCGTTAATTTTGTAATCTTGTGTAGTAGACTTTCGTGCTATTTGCAAGGAAACATGTGAGAATGATTTTGCGACAGGGGATCTCACCTTGATGTTCGATGCTGAAGAGCCATAACGTTTTAATTCAGAACTCGCTGCTTTTAACAAATGTGCCATAAGACAACATGTGCTCTCGAGTCCACAGCAGCATGGCGGGTACTAATCGGTATTGTATGAGCCTTGGATAGATACCAACCTTCCAGATAGCATGTACACTTGCAGCAAGTTTAATTTTTCTTGATATTAGCTTGTCATGTCAACGTGGCAACTTTGCAACAAACTTCCTGCAGAGCAACAATGCATAATCGACCAACCCACTTGTAAAACAAGTTTGCTGTGAAGTTGTTATGACAAACTTCACACCACGATTGTAAAACAAGTTTGCTGCAAAGATGATAGAGATTATCTGTAAGTGTGCTGTCTCTGTTTTAAAAAACATCCGATTTTTAATAGCATCTCCTAGACCGTACTTCTTTTCATTAATTCAATAAATTAATGATAATTTGTAAAAAAACTAACTTTTTTATAAAAATTTTTTTGAAAAATTTTCCATCTTTTTACTAAATATAGAACTCGTACTTTAAAGAAAACTATATCGCCTTTTTCTTAATGTTGAAATTTTAATGTTCATAAACAAAATTAAACCTAAAACACAGTCAATGTTTGTTGAAAAATAATAACTTACATTTTGTCCCATTTTAAAGTAATTACTTTTGAACCCTAATTTCATCATTTATTCTACTAGCAAAACGTAGTTATTAGCAAAAATCGCTCTCTCTTTGACTTCAAATCATATTCTCAACACAAAATGAAACCAAGAAAACAGTTTTAAATAAATCGTATGCATGATCTATTAACGCAATCTATCTTCTCCTCTCAGAGCCTAGCTGGCTGAGTGGTTAGGGCGACAGGTTTAGGAAGCGAGATGTAGGGGGTTCGAATCCGAGGTTGTCTTCGTACTATTTTTTTTTTTGCTATAGTTTGCAATGAGTTTGACGCAACAAGCTTACAGCAAGTTCGACTTGTGGTGACTAACTCGTTTGCAATGACTTATTTCAAGTTTGCACTCTTGCCGTGTCAAATTTGTTGCAAGCTTGCAGATTTGCAGAGCAAGATTGCTGCAAACTAAAATTGCTATCTGGGCTCTCTCTTCCTGTTGACAAAGTACCATCAAATTAAAAAGAAAGTATCCGTTTCCCGTGGACCACCCTGTACAAAATACTTAGAAAATTCGTCCTTATTCGCAGTGGCGTGGCGACCAGGGGCAAGGGGAAGGTATAGATGCCTTGTGGGCTACGGAGATAAAATATAAGTGCATTTATGCCAGTTTTTAAAAATAAGATGAGGAAGCAGTTTTTTTAAAAATAAGATGAGGGAGCAAAGATTAATACTATGCCCCGGCCGCCACTTACCCTCGTTGCGCCACCGCTTATTCCTTCAAATTTCAAAAGGGTGCAAATTACTAAAAGGTACCTCAATTTTTTGTCCATCTTTGTACCAATGAACAATAGCCTTATAATCATTCACAGCACACTCCAAAACTATGTCCTTTGTTGTGTAAGCATCAGTTGTCTCATTTAGCTTTTTAGTGAATTTATAAACTGGATCAGGTTCTGCAATAAAAAAGAAAGAAATATCAAACTACAGTTTCATTTTAAAATATTTGTCAATTATTGAATTTTTTTTAAAAATGCCTTTTCTCCCTTAAAAGTATGAAAAAGATCTCATGAGAAAATTCAACATCAAAAACATGGAGAATGAAAAATGGAACAATTCCTCAACACCATTCAGAAGATATACAAGACTTCAAATAATAACATAATAAAAACTGCTTTGATTAAGTCTTATATTGTCTAAAATACTTATATTATTTATAGCTAGTGCTATACTAATCTATAAATATTAAATTCTCAAATTATCATTCTGCTTGTTAGATAGTTTTATAAAATAGTTTTCATTCGGGAGTAACAGGTTTTGTGTGTATACTCCCCCCTACACACAAAAATAAAAACTCATTATAATATAATCTATCTGAATTATTATCGAAAGAGAAGTATATAATAACTTTTAAACAAAGTAAAAGCCAAGTAAATTAGCTGTGGTATTTTAGTTGAAAACAGTAAGAGACAGTATGTATTTGAATTTTTCATCCATGACAATAGCCTTGCCCAATTCAACGTTCGGCAAATTTTAAGAGCTATTTAGATGTAACACTTGCGAATTGATTACAATACTTTTACAGCGGGAAAGGAGTTTTATGCACAATATCGGCATCATGCTTTTTTATGCAAAGTTACAATAGTATAATATAATTAATCTAAATGATGAAACCTAAATAAAAAAATTATAACATTCAGTAAAACCTCTTTAATAAACCGTTGAAGGAAACCCGACGAACATACGACGACATAATAATAAGAACGATATATTATTGAATCTTCGTTCAAAGTGCGATAAACTACTTTACCCTACAATATAATATAGGTCTAGTTTTTTTAAATAAGACTTCATACTCATCATTGTATAATATTATGCTTATAATGTCAGGGAATATTAATAATTTTTTTAAAATTTTAAAGTTTTAAAAGTTCCAACTTTTAAATAATTATATAGCAATTGAATATTAGAATAGTTTTATTACAATAAACATTCTTGAGTAATAGTATAAACATATTTTTCTTATAACTGGATAGGCTTTGGTATTTTAGACTAATTTATTAAATTAAATAAAAACTAAAATGACATCCGCTATTCCCATAGACACCCCCACGCCCTCTTTTTTTCTCATTTATAAGGATGTTCGCAAAGAAATATTTCAATTTTAATTTTTGTTTCGAAAGTAGTTATGTTAGTTTATTGCCGTGCCGTATGATTTTTATTCGAATTGAATCTCTGTGAATTGAATTAATATCATGTATCATTACCCTTTTGTAACTTCGTCTTCAAATAGGCCAATAAATTACGTCATTGGTGTCAGAGGTCAAAAGGACTTTCATACTGACGAACAATAAGACATATTACCTTTCTCTATTACAAATAATTAAAAAATGCGCAAATGAATCGCACACACCAATATGTTACATGCCACTATCTCAACCCATCTTATCCGTCGATCAGTTGTTAGCTACCCCACTCAAGACTCAGAAAATCGCAAGTCACCTGATATAAGAACTTATCCTTCTACTATCTCTCTAGCATGGGGAAGAAAAGAATACAACGGTGTGTATTTGAATTCGCATGGCATAATCGATATGCTGGAAGTTCAGAATAGACAATGAACTATTGAATACCTGCGATGTTAAAAAGATTTTTTAGGATTGAAATAATTAGAAATGAACCAGATCCAAGCCACAGTGACTTAGTAAAGAGATCTCACTGTATTTGTATGGAATAAGCGACACGCGATTTTGAAATGAAGCAGAAAAGCTTGCTAATTAAAAAATATTATGTTATGGTTAATGTGGATAATCGGTTATTGTGCATAATAACCGGAGATTATGCATAATAACCAAGTAGGCTGGTTAAAGTGGATAATTTAAGAGAATTTACCACATTAACCGGTTATTATGCATAATTACCAATAAAGTTCAGTCAATGTGATTAATGACATTGACATATGATCTCATTGACCAAAATTAATTGGTAAATGCGATTAATTAAGCAAAATTTACTATTCATTATTTATTACAGTGAAAGGTTAATCGTTTAAAGTTAAATAATTAATAGCTTAAAGTTAATCTTTTCAAAACCAAAGTATTTATGGGTTGTCTTAGAACTATCTCCTGTTTCAATTGTAGAATTTCAACCGCGCTCGCAATGCCTGCGGCATCTAAAGTGGGCACCAAGCAAATTCCTTTAACTTAAAAAAACATCATACGGCTTCGCTAGCAGTGGGAGCCGGAACCTAGTAGCTTCTCTAGCTCATTGAAAGTAAGAAATCTGCGTTTTTTAATTTTTCAAGTGAAGCAGGAGAAATTGAGCTCGCGATGCCTGCGGCATCTGAAATAGGTACCGGACTAGCTCATTGAATGTTAGAATATTGAAGAAATTAGAGGAAAACACTGGTATATCAGAGAATGTAAAGAAATATAAAGCAATTGCCCCTAGTAACTTCACAAATGTTTTTCAGAACAAGGAATAGTAAAGAATTAATAGATTTACTCAGTTCTAATATTTGCAATTGGGAAGAAACGCTGTAGATTTAACAAGATTTTAAAAAAAAGAATAGAATAATGCGAAGAACCAAAGAAACTATCACACAAGTGAAGACAGAATTCCAACTGACGAATTCCAAAATATGAACAAGCGACTTCATAAAATTCAACGCAAACGACTTATACTAAATTCATAAATCAATAAAATCGCTCCATTACGAAATCGGAGAAATATAAAATCACTAAATAAATCAATATTCTATTTAAAAACATTTAATTAAAACTAAATTTTTAAATTTTAAGTCCAACTTTAGAGGAGCCGAAATCTATTCCGTTGAAAATAATCACATTGGCCAAACTTCATTGGTAGTTATGCATAATAATAGGTTAATGTGGTAAAATGGGGAACTTCAGCATTTTTTAAAAACACGTGAAAGACATCCGTATTTGTAGAAAAAAACATTCTAATTTCAAATATGCAAGTGAAATTTTACAGAAAAATTTATTATTTAAATATGGAGAGCGAAAGATGCACTGAAATAGCAAGAATCATGATGCAATCCGAAACGCACTCTCATTGGCCGAGTCGATTTTGACGTCAAGGGTGCCTTCCTTCGCATACTTCTCTTTCACTACTTCTGTACCCTGCTGTGAATCAAGGCGTTTGTACCAGCTAACATTATAAAAGTGAAGTTTTTAGCTTTTCTACTATTCAACGTTCAATTTCACAATGGATATTGGTTTTGTACAAGGTAAATCGGATAATTTGCCAAGGATTGATTGGAGGTTTTGTCAGTACATGTGTCTGTAATTATTCAGTTCCGACAAAGAAACTGGACACAAAACGCCGGCTCGTAAATTATCTCATAAGAAAAGTTGTTTTGACCTTCCCTTGAATGCATTCAGTAATCGGAACAAAGCTCTATACTATACAGAAAAGGCTTCGCCTTAGGAAAAAACGGATAGGTAACAATAAATTGCAGAGAGGCCCTCGGACATTCCGAGAAGACGCTGCGCTTTCTGTTGCACAAGAAAGAACGAAAAGATAAGAACCTGATTTTGCATGATGTATTAAATTTCGTATGCCTACAGAAAAAAAAACAGGAATATATTTATTTCAGAAGTTTCGTTCAAAATAACTTCAGGTACGGCATTTTTTTAAAAACACACCTGTGCCTTTTAAAAATTAATTTTATTTTATATAGTTTTATTTTACTACGCTTTATTTTACTATATAAATTATTTCCTTTGTACAAGTATTAATTTTAAAATACTAGTTTATACTAATTAATATAAAATCTGGTAAAAATAACTTATATAAAGAAATACACTAAAAAATTAAAAATGATAAAACTGTAACCACTTTTGTAAATTGCAAAAAAAAAAGAAAAGAAAAGATACGAACAAAGTATCTGTAAGTAGCAAGCTTTCTTCACTGCAAAGTAAGCTTTTTTCATTATGTTAGTTAATTTTTGAATTATATAAAAAAAACTATATAAATTTATAACAATATTCAAACCAGACCAGATGCGACTAATCTAGGAATTTAAGTGCTGCCATCAACTAACTCGAGATGCACGATGAGATAAATGTATCCCACCTTTTCTCAGCTATAATAATTGATGAGCAAACTAACTTTTTGAAGACTAATTTTGATTTTAATGCATTCATTGAATATAAAGAATTTATTTTGCATCAAAAGTTAATTCTGCGAATTTTTTTGTTGAACTACAAATGAAAACGAATTTCATTATCAAAAAAGTCGTGAATTTAAATTAAATTCTTAAGATATTCTTGTTAATTTTCAATAGTACTGGTAATTTTTAAAAAAATATAAGAAACATTCGAATATCCATTGAAAAAATTTATGCTATAAAATAACATGAGCGAGTTTTTTTAAAAAAAAAAGATTCTTAAAGAAGGTGGGATCTTCTATATTTTTACCCTTTGAGGGGCCATTGCCCCTCAAAGGGTAAAAAAATAAATTCCATGTAATCAAATGGGAAAAAAACTAATTAACTTTAACTATTTGCTTTAAAATATCTTAATTTTTTTGCTGCTAACCTCACCTTATACTTCTTTTTAAAACAAAAAAGATATCGAATTCTGAATTTACTGTGCTTCATGATATACAATTTTAATAGATATAATATAGATTAATAACTCACATCAAAATGATCTCCACAGACATGACGAATGCTGCTTGCTGATAATTCCGGATTAAGCTTCGGATCTCTCTTCATCGCTTTACACCACTTTTTGCGAATAACATAATTTTTTGGCACATTGATAAATAATTTATTGGGTGCCGTTACAGTTGTATTACGACATTTAGGAACAATACAATACTTGTATCTTTCCGACATTATTTTATCTGATGCTATAGTCGGAAAATATAGAAAGAAAAAAAAGAGAATCTCTATAGAGAGCGAACGGGAAGGAAGCGTGTGTCTCCCCTGTCTGGCAACTCTGACGTCAGACCCGTTTCACGCCAAAATGGATCGTTTTCCCCGCGAATTCTGAGAGGCGAACTTTGATTGCAAATTAAAAAAAAAAAACTGTCTAGAAATTTTTTTAATGTTATTGTTCGTTTCGAAGCATTTTAAATAGATTTAAAAAATAAAAAAAGATGCTGAAATTCCCCATTATCCACTTTAACTGGCTTACTTGGTTACTATGCAGTGGCGAATCCAGTGGGGGGGGCTATCGGGCTACAGCCCCCCCCCAGAGCCAAGCCAGAATTCTTGATTTTATTTAACATTATTACAACTGTTTTTTCTTCATTTCCCTCTTTTTAAAAAATAATAAAAACATTTCAACATTGCTTCCTGGCTTGACAGGCTCAAAAATTTTCCTAATTTTGTAGTCATTCTACTCGTACTTGTAACTTTGAAGTGGTCGAAGACGCTTTTTGACTAGTTATTTCATTGTAATTTTTATTAAATTATCGAAAGTATTGTATTGTTTTTTATGATTCTTATTGTCAGGTGAGTAAAGTCTGTAAAATTAAAGTGTTTTGGTTCACTTTAGCCTTGAAGTTTGACATTCATCACGACGATACAAAGTTTTTATGACCTCAGCCCCCCAGACCCGAATAATAGATTCGCCACTGTTACTATGCATAATCACCAGTTATTATGCATAATAACCTATTGTCCACATTGACCGTAACATATATATATGAAACTAAACAAACCATTTCAATAGGAAATTAAAGATTAATTTTCAAAAGGCATTCTTTAAATTTTAGTTTTATTTATCACATAAATTAGTGACTTATTAACCAATTCTGAATTTGATTTTGAATTGGAGTCTAAACTAGGCAAGTGTCACAGTTGCATCGGCACTGCAGACAAGAAACAAACAAGGACCTTTAAATGGCATTTATTTATTGTAAAACATTTCTCTGAAATAAAATCCAAAGATCTGAGCAGCGCATTTAAGAGAGAAGTAATGTCATCGTTTAAATCTCTTTAAATTTAGTTCCATAAAGAAGAAAAAAATTAAGCAGTTCTTACCATCGACTTCTACAATACAGGAACTACTGATGCCCATGCATTCAATCTTATACCGGCCAGAATCTTCTTCCAATGGATTGTTGATTATCAGCACATGCAAGTCTCCTTCACTTTGCATGTGAAACTTTTTACCCAGAAAGAGTTCTTCTTTTCCTTTATACCATTTTGCTTTTACATTCAACTTTGAAAATACGGCCTCAAGGCGTACTTTTTTATCTTTACCTTCTTTTGCACGAACATCAACAAGTGGTTTGACAAATGCGTCCTTTTTCTGAAGATAAAATGCAACATAAATATATTAACAGAAACGAATTTTAGAGGAAATCTATGAAAACAAAATTAAGACAAAATAAACAATTATCATGTAGAGAAAGCTCAGAAAATTAAATAATAAAAGAATAGAAAAAGAGACCGGCAACAGATTAAAATAAATAAGCAAGAAAAAGCCTTTTTTTTTACTTCATTTGCATTCAAACCAAAGGGGGGAAAACACACAAAAAAATCATTATAATGCAATGAAATGCCCATGTTGCTTTTGAAATGAAGAAATGTCGAACTCTGTAAGCATGCTCAAAATGTGCATTCCCACACACAAGAATAAGATATCCACAAAAGAGTTAAAAGTTGATAAACTTACAGATTATTAGGACCAGCAACCAAATAACTAATAAAACTAAAGAAAATCAAATATTCAGTAAGATAACCAAACATCAAAACCTTTTGGGGGTTGACTGATTAAAGTGTGATAAGTGACAATTGGCTTAATAGGGAAATAAAATATAGTTTTGCAATTGTATAGCCAATTTGAAAATGGTTATACAATTGCTATTAATTAATTTGAATTGTTTAAAATCAATTTTGATTTTAATACAATAATTGAGCTATTGAAACAAATTATTCTAGCGTTTTCATCAAATAAAAAAATGCTCATATATTAAAATTAATATATGCTCATATATTAAAATTAATATATGAAATTAAAAATTTGGCACTGATAAACTATATTATGACGATATTAATCAATTAGGAACGTAAAAAGTTTACTAAACAAATGCATGCACATAAAACATCATAAAAGCATGAATAAGACAAAAAGCTTATTTCTTTATTTTTATTTTTAACAAATCAAATTCAAAAAAATACAGGTATTTCGTTCTCAAAAGAAAATAGTTGTTTTGATTTTTTTAAAATTCAAAATCTGTTAACAAAAAGATTCAAAATCTGTTAACAAAGTCTTCAAAAATGTAGCATGAAATATGAAGAAACTTTATGTATTCAATAATTACCTAAGTTTCATGCCAACAATCGATAAATAAAATAAAGCAAGCATGCTCTAAACAATTGTAACTTTTTAAGGCTTTAAAACAACAAAAAATATTCAGTTAATTATTATTTTAGTACCATGCTGACAATCATTTAATAAAGCAAACCAAGTTAAATCTATTTTATATTCTAACTGTTGGGTTAGAGTGAGAGAAAACAACGGGATTAAAACCTCTTATATGCAAAGAAAGCTAATATTTGCATGTTAAATAATTAAGCCAGGCTTGTATCTTGAATTGCAAAAATCTCTATTTATCATAAAACTCACATACAATAGAACACTGTAGTCTAAATATTTTTGAACAAAATCATATTATCATATTTAACTAAGAAATGTTATTGATGTTGGTTTTAGATACATTTTATCCCTTAAATTTCAGTAAGATGTTCAGGTTCTATTGTACTTTATTGCAGTTTGCATACAGCAAGAGCACCAAAACCAGAATTTCATAGTAGTTAAAAGCGCCATGGTAAGTCCACTCCAAACACATCCAATTTAGCAAAAACCAGAAGAGAAGAGAAGAGAACTGATCAAAGAAGAAGCTTGAACATTTTTAGCTATGCTTAGTAAAATTCAAAATATTTAGCGAGAAGTCACTTCTATTTTGAATAAAGTAATTTTTAAAATGAAATAAGCATAGCTAAAATTTTCCAAAGCAAAAGAGCCAAAGAATAAGACTGCACAAGGATACCTTGACAACTGCACAAAAATGCATGTCTTACTATTTCTATTAGAATACATACAAATAATTTGACATATAATTCCATATCCAATAAACCTTTCTCCATTTAAGAAAATTTCTGTAGAACGCATATTAATTCAGAAATGGCAAGCGTTTCTGGAATAGTTTCTCTCAAAAAGCATTTAAAACAACTTATTTTCCTTCTAGATGCCCCCTCCCTCGAACGATCTTGGTAAATTAAAAATTCTAAAGCTTTAAAACGAAATTTCCATTTTGTTGTTAAATACATTACTATTTTGTGAAGCAACCTGAAAGTAAACACACATTGTATGATGTTTCATACTCAACTAACCATTTTAATTTGATGTTAAAAATTATATGCAAAAAAGCATTTCTTGATAAATTTTAAAAATGGCTTATATATATTTGGAAACAACTATCTGATAAAGTAAAAATAAATTTACTATAAATAGGGAAAAAAAATCGACTGAAATCATTATTAAATTTAATTACGTAACTTTTTAATATTATGAAAAGAAATAACATGCATTCTTAAAATTTTTATTTAACTACGATGCATTTTAATTGTATTTGGAAGTGCCGGTTAGGATTAAAATTTTTTACATTCCATAGGTCTAAAGTTTAATGAAGTGCTGTAATAAAAGGTGCTAATACCATAACCTGCAAATTCAAAAATAATTAAATAAATAAATAACTTCGATATACATATAATCTTTTATATATTAATCTTTACAGTAGAGACTACAAAGCAATAGGCTGAAGTTGAAAATTGTAATTAAATTCACATCTTTTTTCTTGTTATATTCTTTTTAATTGCTTAAAACTAAGATCCATATTTAGAAAGTTCAAGTGTGCCGAGATAAGAGATCATTCAGTTACTATAGGTACATCGACCCCTTATCTAGCAGTGGCAATCAAAATTCATAATCTCACACGTTTATTCACCTTTTGCAGGGCCGTGGTGGTCTAGTGGTAAGATCTCAGCCTTGGAGTTGGAGGATTCCAGGTTCAAAACCCGATACCACCGAAAATCCGCCGCGTATGTGAACCCACTGCACACGAAATCATACGTAGGGGGGCCACATGCCCTCCCACTGGTGTGGTGTGGAAGCTTAGAGAGGGGGTGCCAGCTCAGGTGTCATCCTGGTCATCTGACCGCGATTCAAGATTCGTCCCAAAATAGCCCTCGTGTTGCTTCAAAACGGGACGTTAAGATAACTAAAATTATTCGCCTTTTGTTTTGCAGTGAAATCAAAGTAACGGAAGGTAAAAGACGGAACTACAACTAAAATTAAAAGTTTATTTGATGTCTTTTTTTGGTTGTTTAGTAACAGAGATCTAAAATTATAAAATTCTTGTCGAAGAAATTTTCTATAACAGTGAGCCACTGTGCAAAAATGTTGACACCTTAAATCTAGCATAAACAATGTATTATTAAAAAAATATGTTGTTAAAAAAATTATTAAAAAAATAATTCGCTTAAACTATTATATTCATCTTTTTACGCATAAGACTGCGCAAATTCCAGTTTTGGGGGAAATATAATTGCGTTCTAATGGTAATGAAAAAAGTTTCAGAAATTTTTATTTACTGTTCATTATACAAAATTGACAACAGGAATTATATGCTTGTACTTTAAAGTTCATTGCAATAAGCTTAATTACAAATTTTTCGCATAATGTGCTCAAGTATTAAAGCCTCTAAATATAGAGGATTGCATTTTATGCGCAGTTGTATCCATGGTAGCAGCAACAGCATCAGAGCAAAGATCGGAAGTCGCCCAGAATTTTAAAAGAAATAATCGAGATGAAGCGAAAGAGAAAAGGAGGATGAGGAGGAAAGAGATTTTTAGATATCAAAATATTGAATTCATCTTTATCCATCCTCCAACCTCAGAGTCTCTGACGACCTTCTGCAGAGTTGGCCAATCAGGAATCAATTCAGCTAAAGATGGCCGACGGCTTTCACGTGATCCCCTGCGTTCACCGTTCTACAATACAACACAGGGGAACTAAATATTAAGGGATTACACACAACACACACAATAACAAATAAGGTTATCTAGTTTACTGCAGCACCATCGAAATATAAAGTATATTTTTTCCCCTTAGAAAATGGTACAATGAAACAAGAGTAAATGAAGAAAACACGTGTCATGAAAAATATTTCTAATAAATTTTACATTAAATGAAATATAAATAAACAGTAAAATAAACATTATTTTTATTTCAAAAAACAAAGCAATTTTTTAAAATTACATGAATTAGAGCAAAATTACCATTTTCAAAAGAAATTAACAGTTTCTGTGGGCTTTAAAACACATAAAAATTGCTTTAAATTGACTATTTTATTTTAACATTATCGTAATCTGAAAACTCTTTAAATATAATTAATAATGAAGTTAACTACCACATAGAAAATTGACTGATATAAACCAGAAACCTGTTTGAAAATAATTTAATATACAGACAAATGAACAAATTACTAACAGTTTTAGATTAATGGTGCTGCAGATACGATATGTTAGAATATTAAACATTTTTTATGTCACACAGGTAATCTATTTGTGATACTAAACAAATATTATTAGTACTAGTACCTGAAATGAAACTATCTTAAGACATTTAAACATCAAAAGTTATAACACTCACTCACAAAATGGTTCTATATAACCACACTCAGTATTAAGTTATATTTTTTCTAAGGTTATATAACATGGACATTTCTTAGACACAGCATTATAAATACAGCATACATTACAACTGAATTATAATCTCAATCAAATACTTATTTTGATCTATCAATTTGTTTTTGTTTAATGAAAATATTAAAATCATCATTTCAACTAAGGATAAAATCAAATTCTTATCTGTTATATGAAGCTAATAATTCGCCTTAAATCTGAAGCTTATACACAGTTTCTTTTTATAAATTTTGAAAATTTTCATGTAATATCACGGAAATTACGACTACTGATGTTGATTTGTAATCAACAACAAATCTATTTATCTTTAAGTTAGAAATATCCATGTATTCATATTTAAGTTAGAAATATCC
>BGPR01000057.1:768382-809757 GCA_013235015.1 Araneus ventricosus
AGTTAGAAATATCCATGTATTCATATTTAAGTTAGAAATATCCATGTTTTTCACTTTTTAAAATAAAATTACAAATTTATCACAGCAAAAACACTCTTTGAAGACTTCTAAAACTTTTGAGGCTGACATAAAATATAGTTATGGAAATTTTCCAATGTCAGTTTAAAATTGAAAAATATTTCTAAGATTAAATTTTGGTGAAAGAATTTTTCATTCCTGACACAATGAAGTTTCCGCAAAAAATTTGCACAGTAAAAAAAATTTTTTTATATCTAGTTTTTAAAAATTTACTAACTCTTGTTTGTAACATATGACTGCTCTTTTAAACTGAAATGCTAATACTTGGCAAGGTACTGAAATTCTAAATGGCCAAAATAAAAATACCAATTATCCTTATCTGTCACTAAGTCCTTTATTAATTTAGTTTCAAAATTCAAATGAATCCAAGTGAAAAGTTTTGGTAAATTCCTTTTACTGATTGAATGTGATTTAAGAAAAGAAATAGTATTAAAATTTAAAAAAAAACTTTTCAGAATGATCAATATTAAATAACTATACCTATTTTTGATACAAATTTTATTTGTGGCATTATTTAAGATTAATAATCCTGTAAAAGCTTTCAAAGAGTCTTTCTGTGTAAAAGACTTTTCTACTAATTTACACCAACATGCAAGCATTAGTACACTAAGAGGGAGAAATGCCCAATCAAAATAAAACAACCATGAAAAACTTTAAAAACTTTGTGAAAGATAATCTCATGTAAAATTTTGTTTTCATTCAAAAACAAAGAAAAAGAAAGAAAAAAAACAATAAAAAAACACATTACTTGTACACAGATTCAAAAAAGTCTGATCTCATAAATGGATCGATTTTGAAATTCAAAATATCGACTAAACATTGAATTTTATAAATTTAAACGAAAAATGATTTATCTCACTAATTCTTGACAAGTCGTAAAAATTCTCAATCAATACAATATTTTTGAAGACTTTATAAATATGCATTATTAAAACTTACTAATTTTGTGCAGTTACATTTTCCTATCTTAGAATCATTTTCTAAATAAACTGTAAATTATTGAAATATATTTTAAAAATTAAAGTAACTGATATCGTAAAATTAGCACTTCAAATTAAGTATTGATATAATATTTGTTAACGCTGCATGTACAAAAACAATCTGATTTTAAAATAAAATAAATGAGACAGTTAGATACCTGATTTGTATTTAAAAATGATATGAATAAGCTAACTTTAAAAAAAAAATTATTAACTAAAATAAAAAAAAAAAGATATATTTCACATTTTGAAAAGAATGATGTGTTATAGAAAATTACTTCAATTTAGCTCCCAGCCTAAAAAAATACATAAGAATAATGTTTTTTTTTATCTACTTATTTTTTTATTTCAACCTTTTAAAAATGGTATAAGTTAATCCTTAATATTATTGTGTGTATTAATAATTTGGAAGATAAAACTTTTTACTAAAAGAATCAAGTCCAATATAGTATTGACTATTTATATGTATAATATCGAGGTGTATTATTTCAATAGTACAGTTTTAATTGAGAAATTTTATTTAACCTTAAGGATACATAAATAAAATATCAAAACTCAGTAACAAAGTATTAATTAACTTTAAAAATTTAAGAAAAAAAATCTTTAAAAATACAGAATGATATCTAAAATCACTTCAAAGAAAAATGTCTCAATGAAAACACTGAAACATTTTTGCAAAATATTTATTAAAATTCTCTTTCACAAACAAAAACAATAACACAAAGAAAAATTATTAAAATTATATCACAATGTAGAAAAAAGAAAAAAACTTGCCTCTCAGAGGTCATTAAAAAATACACAAAACAGAAAAGACAAAACAAAAAAGACGTACACACACACTTAAAGCACATTTCAGTACAAAACTAACATTAAAGGGACGGACTAACATAGCACACATAGAATGGAAAGCAGAAATGGCTCCAAGCCAGCTGGAATCAAAATGTGCAGGTTTCAAAAACTTATTCCTAGATTAGCAACTGGGGATATGCTTTTGCGCATAAGTATGAAGAATTAAGGGTCAAACCTCATCCAAGCCAAACAGGTCTACTTTCGCCAGAGTAGGCCAGTCAGGAATAGCGTCAGCTAAAGAAAGCCTTCTGAATGTGATAGGGCTGTCCTCCTGTAGTTAATTAACATGGATTATTTGACATATATATTCCTATTTCTTCAGAAATCACATGGCTGAACACACATGGAAACACACAGACAAAAAAAATCACAGAAAATCATTCAGACTTATATTTTAAAAACTTTAGAAAAGATACACAGATATGATTATCTATTTTAATTTATCAATAGTTAAAAATTTATAAATGCTTAATCAAAACTTTTAAAAAAGGTTATTCCTTTTTTAGATTATTTCATTCATTCTTAAATTATATAAGTTTATTACTTTTTTGTTTAAAAAAATTGAAAATAAAAGAAATAATTCTTATAAACTGCAGGAGTTTTAATTTTACTTGAGATAAGTATTACGCTGAATTAACCGAAGTTTAAAAAAAATGAATGACTCAGAGCTAGAATTTTCTCTGGTCGACAAATTAAAATACAAATCTGTGTGTGATTCAAGTAACTACTGTAACAAGTTTTTTGAATTTCGGAGTCCAAGGCTTAAAAGTAGCTTTTTATGTTATAAAATAATTAACAATTATAATTTATTTTCTGAAGCATAGGAAAACTGATTAAAAATTATTTTGAAAGATAAAACACAGAAATATGCACACACAAAGACAGATGGACCAATATAAAAGAAAATAATAAAAAAGAAGCAGATATGAGGCCAGCAAAACTCACCTAAGTTCTTCTATATTTTGATAAAATGTTCATTACTTATTCAATATTAAAAGCAAGCAAAATTCAAGAAAAAATTATTTATTAATTGTTATCTATGTAATGAAAATAGAAAAGAACCACATTAGCTTGTTTTGTTCAATTAATCAGATATTATATGCATGCAATCAACCATAATTTGCCAGGATGCATAAAGAAAAATATATCATTTTGTAGTTTTAAATTAAAGGGGAAAAAACATATATCCAAACCAAATAGAGATATTCAAAGTTAAGAAATGAAACTACAATTTTCAACATAATGAAAATGAAGATAAATGAGATTCGACTAGGATTAAACAACATATAAAGGATTTTCTCAGTTTCAACAACTACTATTGAGTTTATTTGTATGATTTTAGGTTGAAAGAAAATACACAAAAGAAAATGGAAAATAAAATTAGTGAATGCATTAAAAAAAGCATCAATAGTTTGCTTCAAAAAGGCAAGAAAGTAAAACAGAATGAAAATTAAAAGCATGCAATTCCAACAAAATTCAATTCTATATTTAAAATGAAGAAAAAGTACCGATTCAAACAATGAGAGGAAAAAAATCATACTGATAGAACCACTAAGATTAAGATAAACACAAAGAAATATTTTTACACATATAAATACAGAACACCAATAAAATAATTAGAAAGCTTTTTAACAACACACAGGACATAGTGAAACAATCTTTTTATTCCTCTGAGATAATCAAATCATCATTTATTTTTATCAATTCATGAATCACACAGTTAAATACATTACCTTTGTCTCACGCAGTGATGGCCTCCTTTCTTTTTCTGGAGGTTTAAGATTATAGTCAGGATTTTCTTGGTCCTCCTTCCATTTTGCATATTGCCTAAATTATAAACCTTTTAATTAAACCTTTAAATTAAAAATATTTATTGTGAAAAAACTTTAAACCAATAAAACTTTTCTTACGTAAAAGTTTTCTCTCACAAGAAGAACAAAAGTAGCTTTATAAGACCATTAACAATACCATTGCAATCAAAAATTAAGATTTTAAAAGTGAAATGCACCCATTTACAATATAATAGTAGATGCAATTTTTAAATTTATGTGCAGATATCTCTTGATAAATGTGGCTTTGATTAATATGGATTTAATAAGCATACAAAAATTATTATGACAATACACTTGACATCTATGGTAAGAAATTTGCGTGACAAGCCTGAAAGGTTTCTAAATAAGCGCAGTAGAATGTTGCATCAATAAAACTAAATGGCTGAAATGTTGAATAATCTTTTGTTTGAATTTGCCAATGGCAGTGGTGGTTCTATGCATCTCATCTCTATAGTTGTTGAAACAATCAAATGAAGCAAATATGAATAAACATTATCAGTTCAGCTTCCTATTGAAAATTAATTCTTCATGCAAGTATCATTAACCCACTGGATTACAATTTCATTAATGCCGAAATCACCACTTTTTTTTTTCAGGAAATATTCTATTCACAAATTTGTCATAACAGGTAGAGTTTATTATATCTTTTATAGTTCATTATACATTTATAAAGCTTATTATATGTTATATTTTTAAACGGCCAGAAAATCATCATCTTTGTAAGTCAGTGGGTTAAGTAATATATTAATACAATATTCTTTTTGTTGAATTTTGTATAATAAAATTTCACTGCTTGCTTACATTTTAAGAATAAAAGCTTGCACATAATAAATTCATTAGCAGAATTTCAAGTGAAGAGTATTAGTCAAGCAGCTTATATCAATGTGGAATATTCATCAATACAAATGATTAATATGTAATTAGCAATGAATGATATACCTAGTTTATTTTAATTATTCAATGAGCATTAAGTAGATCATAAACATTACTTCGGGAGAGTATGAAAAACAATTTCAAATGAAATGTATTCTGTTTCTTACATTTAAAAATGTAAGAAACAGAAAGTGATTGAAACGCAATTTATCATAAGGAAGAAAAAACTAGCTGCTTATTTCTACAAGGCAGAAAAAAAAAGGAATACCTAATGCGATTTTCAGAATTATTGGTCTCAAATTTTAGATAGTTCATTGTAAAAATGCTGTGTGACAGTATACCAAGGTTTCTGCTTAAAAAATGCTACTTGCATATTCACTTTTCGTACAAGGCTATACTGAAATCCCGTTTCTCTTAATACCTTAGTTTTAAGACTTGGCCCTCTAGCATTCAGCACTTCACAGAATGTCTAGAAAATGTCAGAAAATCTAAGTTTTTGAAACATGTCTGTAAATTCCAGACATTCTATAAAGTACTTGCATTTCATACTTTTCCAGTGACAAATACATTTCAAACACACTTAACAATAAGCAAAATTAAAATGATTTTAAAGTTTAAAAGTTATCTTACCTCTTTTTTAACATTGCACGGAAATCCATTCCACTTTCATCTGCACAATACAAATGGATAAGGTAAATACATAGCTAATAATAGAATTGCCAAATATTGTCAACTAAAAATTACAAACTAAGGCATATTAAAGATATAATCAGCTGTTCTATGTTTCATAATTGTAGGAAAAAATCATAATAAGCTTTATGGAAGAAACATAGATTTGTATGAAATTAAAGAAAACCAAACAGTCGAACTAAAAGCAGCAACTATGATGCGAATAACACTATTAATACTAAATGTAAAAATATGAAGATGAAAGATTTAACTTATTTTTAATGATCTAAAGTAGAGAAAAAATTTTGCATCTTCTTAGCCAATAACAAATTGTAAATGTTAGTGACATAACTAGGATTTAACTTTTCATTAAAAAATATTTATAGTTTTCATTCATACATTTTGCTGTAATATAGGTTCACAGATGCAGACCTGACAAGAGAGAGGGGTAGGAGGGACAAAATCCCCAGGGGGCCCGCCATCACAGAATAAGGGGGAAAACAGTTTTTCTTATTTCAAGAGTATTTACTTTTATCCATGACAGTCACAGTCTGGTATTATTATCCGAACTTTATTTCAATATTTTTTTTCGTTGAATATAAAACTCACACATTCTCATTATACAGGTTGTCCATAATTAAAGTTTGCCTATTCAGATGGCTCTAGAACCGGTTCTATGGATCCAAAGGACACAAAATTTCACTAGAATTTAGTACAAGTGATAGGCTCTGTAACCCACCAAACCCCCTGAAAACCATGAATAAAAACGGTATTTTGAACGGAAAACGCTCAAAACTGAATTTCAGCAGCGTTTTTAATTAACTAAAAAAAAAAATTAACTATTCAATTTTGTTTCAGTAATAAAAAAAATTAAATCTGCAAAATTCATCTTAGAAAATGGTGCAGTGGAACTTTTGACTAAAACTTTTAATATTTTTGTCCCATTTTTATTCTTCTTTTCTATTAACTTCTGTTTACACATAGCACATCTCTTGTACTACATCCTAGCGAAATTTTGTTTCATTTGGAGCCGTAGAACCGGCTCTAGTGCCTTCTGAATAAGTGAACTTTAATCATCGACACCATGTATTACTCGAAATCACTGTAGGCGGCTAAAAATCGGATTTTCGCGACAAAGCGTGACAAGACCGGGCAAGAAGAAGAAAGCCTTCGTCTGCTGATTAGTCACCGCAGTCATAATTCTCAAGGGGGGGGGGCTGCATGCCAGTTTGAGAGGCCCGCATGCCAGTACATTGCCCCAAGGCCTGGCTAGTTTGACTCAAGATGGCCCTGCACAGATAGCAAAAATTTACGTATTTCTACACGTCATTTAGTTACAAATGCATTCTTTTCCATACACAGTAAAGATATAACTTAGTAAATCAATTTTTTAAACAAATCTGTTGTTAATGAATACTATGCACAAATTAAGGGAACAGAAGCACATCTTCCAATCAGAAACTCCAAAATAATATCACTAATTAGAATAATCATAATATTTGTACAGTATGAAAGCATATCTTACATTTAGAAATGTTAATAGGAATCAGAATAAATAAACAGTGTTGCTTCTACTACAGGCTGTCTTGTCAATTAATGTGAGCATAATATTAAATATAGTTCAATATAATCATAAATGAATATAATAATTTATTACAACCCATAAGTAAACTGTGATAAAAGCTAACCGAAATGAGTAAAGAAAATACTAATCATCATGTGCAATATTTTTGGGAGAACACTTGAAAAAAATGTTATAACTGTTGCAAAGAGTGCATTCAGAAAAAATTGAGATAAGACAATTATTTAAGAGTGTAATAAACTATATTATAAAATTCTATTTCAAAGTACTTGGATTTTGTCTGCGTTAAAAAGTCAAATTTTTTAGTAAGGTATTAATGCCATAAAGGGTGAATCAACCCTGTGTATCTTCTTCCCAGATATATCACTAAATGCAATTGCTAATTGCTACAAAAAAATTAGGAGAATAGAAATTAAAAACCATATATATAGAAAATTAAAACAAGGTTTAATATTATAACAGTAATAACAATATGTGCTAATTTTAGATTAGATAAAGGTAATAAAACAAGTTCTTACCACTGACGAAAAGACCAACTTCCTGAGAATCTTCTCCGACTTCATTGTAAGCAACGATTTTGTACTTGCCTTCATCTTGAGCTTTAGATTTTCTAATGCACAAAGCTACAGTATTAGTGTTTCCGTCAGTAAATATTTTATATCGACCACCTTCAAAAATTTCAGAAACTCCTTTATAGAAATGGAATTTTGGAGCTGGACTGCCCTCAACTTGGAATGATATATAAGCAGTTGCACCTGACCAATAAAAATGCAAGGAAGGTTATATTTTTATACAAAAAGATGCATTTAGGAAATTAAAAAGAATTTAAGAAAATTAATAAAAGGGAATAAAAACATTTTAATAACCAAATTTATATTCATAATTTTAACTAATCCAAATTTTGAGTCATTGATTATTTTTATTGTTTATTGATAGTAAAAAATAAACAATTAAAAATATTTGAACAAATAATGAACACAAATAGCTAAAAATTACCTTCAACAGCAGAGTAATTTTGTTGGAAATCTAAAATTGATGGTGCACATTTTTCATTTTCTGGAATGGCTTTCAAAGGAGTACATGGTTTATCAATCATTTCCTGAAGCTCTGACACACTGAAATATTAAATTCATTCCAAAAGTTATTTTCAAGATACTTATTTACATGCAGAAACTATTGTTTTAATCAACATTGCAATGGAATCTTTTTAAAATCTATAACAGCTTTTCTCTTTTCAATTTTTAAAAACTATTTACTTGTTTTTATTTTTTAAAAATAATTTTGAATAATTATCTGATTAATTAATATAATAATTTAATCATTACATTTTGGTCTTGACGTAAGAAAATTCTTTGATAAAGAAATTGTAATTAAAAATGAAAGATTTTTAATTAATTAAATGTAATTAAAAATTGAAGTTCAAAAGTAACTTTTTAAAAATATTTTTTTCAGTATTTCTTACATTCATTTATAGAGATTTACAAAATGTGACTTAAAAATAAAATAATAATAACAATAAGGCAATGGAGAGTTAATTGTTTCAAGTCTTTAGTTATCAAGTCTTCAGCACAGGAAATTAATCACTTTTAATATAAATTTATCACCACTGGAGGTTACTACTGTAAATATAAGAAAAAGGATTATATTAAGTCATTAACAAAATTGACAAGAAGTCAAATTTTGGAAATTTTGTTGAATAAAAAAACATTTTGATGGTTATTTTGTGTCAATAATAAAGCACAATACAGTTTGATTAATTATACCTGATTCGCCTGGTATCAATACTCTTTCGCCTCTTCTGAGTTGGTACTTCTAACACTTCACCAGGACGAAGCTTCTTTGTTTTTCCTGTTTCATCAACAACAATTCCTTTCTAATTTAAAAAATATAAAGAATATTTTAGTCAATTTGAAATTAATTATCCTGCTTAAGATATTCCTTTTTAACAACATAATGAAATTTTAAACATGTATCTTAATATTAATAACAATAAAAATATATACAGATTGTTTTTTTAAAATTACAAAGTCTAGCTATAAAATATGCATAATTAAAAATAATTTTCCAGATAGTTTTAACAATTTCACATTCACTACATGTTTCATTTTGAAAATTACTAAATTTATTTCAAAAATGAGTATTAGACATGTAGCTGATCATAAATATGCAAAGGAGAAAAAAGTAGCATTTTTTATTTTCAAGAAATTTGTGGTTTCACAGTCAAACCAATGAAAGGTAACAGGCTATTTTTCCTCTGAATAAGTTATTATCGAAATGGAATTTAAATTATGTATTCAATTTATAAGTATATGTGAGTATTCAGGATATTCAACCTTCATAAAATTTAATATTACTTTCAAAGATCCAATTTAAAAAAATAACAATTTGTGCAAGAACCCTCATCATTTTGTTTCCCTTAGAGATCAAAAGCAATTTAGCTCTTGCAATGCCGTTATCTTTGTAAATATTAATGGTATAGAACTGGAATTTTTAATTAAGTTGGCCCAGATGGCTCTTAAGTTATGCAAGAAAAATTACGCTATGTTTCACCCATGTGCAGTAAAAAATGCTAAATGTGTGGTTTCACTGCGAAACCAATCAAAGCAAAAGGGTTAAAATACAAATACTTATATACGGAAGTTCCAACAGTCATGGAATACCACTCTTTTATCGTGTAGAGTCTCATGCAGCATAGCACGTTAAAGCAATAGATATGGAATAGAAATAAATTGGTGGAAGAGAGGTATTTAGTGATACTATCTCAGTAGCAGTTCAGAAATGAGTGAAGATGCTGAATGCTGTATATGAATAACTCTGTTTTAATCATGCTTCACATGTGTTCTAAGGCATTCATGCCTGACAATCCAAGAATCCAAGTTATGTGCTTGAACTGTCTATAATGCTCATCAAACGAAATGTTTGGTCCCGATGACTAGAACCTTCCCCCATCATCAATAATGGACTACAAACGGTTACCAAGCAACTAAACATAATGATTCCTATCAAGGACTGGCTCAATTTTACTAAATGACCAAATCCAAAGTGCTATTACGGAACCACCAAACTTACACAACACCTTGTAGACAAATTGTATCTATAACCTCATGAGAATCATACTGTAATCCACCAGTTTATACCAACTGAAAGTGTGTCTCATCAATAATCTAGGCTCAATGTATGTATGTGTTCTTGAGTGTAGGTGCAATGATGAAGCAATTCACTGCTGTGAATAAAGACACTTGAGTTGGTCTTCAGCTATCATATCTCTTCAATGCCAAATTTCATTGCCAGAATTATACAAGAGCTGAACACACACTGTTAGTTCACACATTGAGATTCATCCCTTAGCATGGATTTTCAATTCAAGCAATCAGCAAACGAAGCAAGCTATTGTACTGCTTCTGGTTGAAGGTAATGCCTTCCATATGGCACTCAGGATACATCTCTGACACTGTAGAGACAGAAATTTTAAAAGTTTCAATAATTTCCGAAATACTGTACACCATACATCTAGCTCTAATTACCAATCCATGTTCAAACTCAGTTAATTTCATCCAAAAGCTATTATATTAACAAACATTTTATACAGTGGTGTAGTCGCAAAATAAGCAGCACCGGGATGCTCTGGAAACAAAGCCTGAAAGCTCTAGACTGGATGACAAGAACTGTGCTGGTTTAAAAACGTTTTTACAATTTTCCAGCTGCACTACACCCCTGATTTTATAAGACTTTAAGAATCTCTGCTAAACAGCACTGACAATTTAAGATTACCTTCTGAAGTCTATGCAAGCAACTTTTGTAAATTTGCATACTGCCATCTCCTCATTTTGGCAAGTCAGTGCCTACCAAACTTAACATGCATCAATGTACCTAGATTATTCAAACATATTGTCTCATATTTTGATAAATACCAATCTTTCCTGTGGTGCACGGTTGAAAGTAGGTGAAACATTTCATGACGTCAGTCATCAAAATAAGAAACAGTCTTTTTCGCGTTTGTTGTAATTACAAAATTCAATCTATTAACAATTTCATATAATGGTATAACATGAATACAACATCAAGAAACCACATCCAGAGATATCAGAGACTCGACAAAGTTCAATATCAGAAAAGACGCTTGCTTATCAAACAGTAAAACAACTCAGTGAAACTGAAATTGCTGCTCAGAGAGATGGCATAGTCTTTTATAAATTACTTTCAATTACTAAAAGCTTGAAGGGCATTATTGTACAAACAATGAAACTTTTTTTTACTGAAGACTGTACAATTTTATTTATGAATAGATTTGGTGACTAGATACACCATACATATGATGGCTAAAGTTAACCATCATGAAAAATTAATAGTGCTCTGTGTTTTCAGAAACATTATCTATGTTTTCTCAGGATTAATAAAACATCTTTCAAAATACTTTGTCAATTCTTTCCAAAAATTGACACAGAATTTAAAAACAGATTCTATATATTTACAGATAATATGTTTCCTTTTTCACTAGGAGTAGTTTAAAAAATTAGGAGATGTTTGTAATATTTGGTGTTTGTTATTTTTATTAGCATAATGATCTGAAAATGAAAATTCAAAATAATTGTATAAAAATTTTACACCAAGCTTTGAAACAACTAGCAATAAGTACAATTTATCATAAAAGAATAAAATAAAAATTTGATCAGATATTAAATAAGAATGGATTATGTAGTTATTTACATAATTTTTATGTGGATTAATATCAATAATTTACAAAAGAATGATAAATGAAAATATTAGATACAAGAAAAAGCACAGCACTTTTTTTACAGTTATATCATTTTTAATTTAAAATTGATAATTGCATATCCTTAACACTAGAATTTTTATTTGTTTAGATAATAAGATTCTTAAGATTTATTCATGAAAAAAAAACAAAGGGAAATTAATTATTGCATAATTTCTTACTGCCAAAAATTTAATACAATTTCATGCATTATATATATATATATATATATGCAGGATGATATTATTAAAAAAACATGGCCAAACTTTAAGGGTAGGTGTCTGGATTACGATAAGCATCCAGAATTGCATAGGAACATGGGTGGTGCACAAGCTCAACCTGGAGACAGTAGATGGCATTTAAAATAAAACAGTGCTGGACAAAATGCAGATATGTTTCTGTATCTTAACAGTATTGAACTGGAATTTTTATATAAGTTGCATTATATATATGGCTCTGGAGTTGCAAGATAATGCACATTTTTTCGAATGATGGAAATGGATGAATTTTCCTTGAACTTCGACCATAGATTTTAACTCACAATTTGCATCAAAGATTATGTCAAAGTTTCTGATATGAAGAATTTAAAATGAAAATAATTATACAAAAAGTTAAACAGACACTTGAATTAAAATAAAAGAAATTTGCTCCATCGTTTTTCTTAAAAATAGACAGTAAATATAATTTTAATATTGTAATTTAAAAATATCTGCTCATAAAAAATGAATTTCTATCATCATTTTTATTTTTCCTTTAACCCTTTGTGGCGCAGTGTGCCAGCTGATGGCACACCTAATTTCACTCGCTTATCAACTGTTAAATTCAACTATAAATGGAAAATAATAGGTTTAGGATAGGGCTAATAGTACTACTTTTAGAATGTTTATAGCAGCCTTATGAAATTTCGATTCGGAAAAGGAATTATTAGAGATAAAGTTTGGGAAAATTCCTTAACTCAGAGATAAGAAATTTTTTCAGTTCTGGAAACTTAGAATTTTAGCAAATTAACTCAAAAATTTTCCTCCAATATTCTTGAAGTTTTACTTTATGATTTTCTGTAAGATTCAACAACATTTTTTGAGTGTATCAAGGTGGCTGTATCTAAGGGGGTTCTCATATGAGGGAGGTGACTCCCCTTGGAATGAAGCAAGTTTTTTTTTTAAAAAAAAATGCAGATTCTATGTCTAGTCAATAAACTAAACCCATTTATGATGTTTTTACATCATATTTCAAAAAATTTAATGCCTTGCACCGCAAAGGGTTAAATACCCAATTAAGGGGAAAATAAAACCATTTAAATAGCCAATCAAGACTTTGGTATAGATCCAAATAACTATGAATAATCATTTCCAATACATGAACATGAATGCTGTTAACTTTATAGTGATTAGTAAGTCACAGTGAAAAGCAATTCCAAAGTTTTGGAATGAAAAAAAGAAAGTAGAAAACTCAATGGAGAAATTCTCTTTTTTGAAAATAGCACATATGACTTTTAAAAAACTTATTCAATTTAAAACGCACACATTTGAATTCATGCAGGGGAAAAAAATTGTAGAACATGCTAAATTGTTCATTTGTTCAGTTGATTTTCAGTATGTGATAGAAAGAAAATTCACTAATGACAAAATAAATAGCAGTAAAAGAAGTAAAATTATTTAAACATAAAGGGATTTACAATTATAAAATATGCAATTTACTATCAAATTTACTTTTCAACTAAGGCAGTTTTTTTAATCTAAATAATAGAATAATAATAAATTGAATATATAAGTATCTCGGTATTAAATACTTTTATATGATAAAATTTAGTTTGAAATATAAATCCATTTGATAATAAAAAGTGAGTACTTACATTAAATATTCAGTGGCATGTTATACAGAAGAAAAATAAAAGTATTCATGCTAAGATTATGCATGAAGTGAGGTAGGTTGTGGAAGATAGACCTGGAATAGCTTAAGAACTCATGCAAAAGAGCAATGAAGAAAATTTTCAGAAGATATATAGATGATTAAATATAAAGAAATAATGCATAAACAAGAAGTGAGACACAAAGAGAGGGAGGGCTAATACAAACAAAGGGAACATAACACAGGCAATGCATAATAAGGATAATGTTGGTGAATAGTGAATATTAACCAAAATAATGTCTTTTATGGATTAATTCTGAAACATTCATTTAATTTGTTTATGCTTTTTGAGCTTTCTTTACATTATTTGTTTTATGACCATCTGCTTAGATGTTGCTGTACTTCGAGAAAGAGATGGAACTTTTCTATGGTTATTCTAATTTTCATATCTGAAATGTCTTAAATTATCTTTGAATAATTTAATAATTAATTTCATAGAATTGTTAAAGAAATTAGATATTGATTATATTTCTTCCATATAATTTACTTTATCTGCACTACATACATATATGTGCATTTGTATTTAGGTACATTAAAATAAAAGCACTTTGATATAGTGAAAATGTAATTATTTTAGATTGGTAAAAAGTTTGTTGAAAGCATAAAAATTTTTCAAAATATCATATTTTGAAACAAATTTTAGAATTTTAAGATATATAATATGCATAATGTATATGAAAACAATAGTTATAACAATAATAAATAGCATCATACATAGTCACATGTATGATATCAGATAAATATGCAAATAAAGTTACTAAAATAAAAAAGATTTCTAAATTCTTTTAATTAAAATTATTTTCAACTGTTTAAGGCCTATCTTGGAATAAATTACTTTATTAAATTCTATAATGAAATGGAATTCAATGAAACTTAAAAATCCAAGTACGACAAGTTCACATATTAAACTTTCTTACTAACAGAAAAAATGATTTTTTTTCTTAAAGTGTAAACTTAAATTCTTCTTCAGGAGCGCATTTTTGATTTCTTCTATGTGAGCTAGCTTTATGAAGAAAAGCAGATCATAATTTTTTAAATACTGATAAACAATGTAAATTTTAAATAAATATAATAAAAGGAAGAGAATGACTTAAGTCATGAAATTAGTCATTTAATCATATAAAATTTATTGAAACAGTATTTTTTTGTCTCTATTGAACATAAACTTTGAAAAATGGCATTCTGATAATAATGTTCTTGGGAAAAGGATTAGGAAAAACAAAATACAACAAAAGTATTAGGCAAACATGCAGTTGCATTCTAAATGGATAAGACACAAACACATAACAAAGCTGAATAGAAAATTCATAAGTTGAAAAAAAATTCAGCATTAAGAAAAAAGCTGAAAATTAAAAAGCAGCCAAAAATTAATACCACATAGTTAAAATAAAAAATTAATTAAAAATTAAAAAAGGAAGAAAAATAAAATAAACAGCTAAAATATTAATATAAAAATGTCTTAAAAATTTTAAAAATTGAATGAATATTTAAATGATGAAACAAAAAAATAAAAAGAGAAATATGATGTTTAATATTTCTCTATTCATGATAAATCACCGAAAAAAGAAAAAATGAAAATCCATCCACAAAAAATATATATGTATAACAACACTAATTTGTTAGAAACAATACTTGCAGCTCTAAAAGCTGCATGATAATACTATACAAATATATATATATATATGTATGTTTTCATAATACAATTCTGAAACATTCTATTTCTGAACATAGAATGAGACAGATCTAAAAGTGACAATGGACAAACACATTTACATATTTAAACAACTTTCTACTGTCACTGAAACACAATTTATAAAACTAAGGGATAGAATGGTCTACAAAGACACAAACAAATATAGAAGTAACCATTGTGTAATTATAACACAGAACATTAACAGTATTGAAATACACACATTCAAAGGAATTATTCATATTATATCATCATATTTAAATTTAGGATGAAAATTACACTTGTTTCTATTAAAATCTTTAGAATAAATCTTATCTGAAACTCTAAATAGGATTATGCTTTTAATATGGTTTTGGCTTTGATGAAAACATTGAAACTAAAATTCACAAAAAATGTGAAATATATGAGCTGAAATGTTTCAGAAAATACACACAAGTAAAATTTTACAGCTTCATCTCCTCTAATTAGGGAAGTATTTCGTATGTGTGTAGTAAATGATCATATCTAGGAAATTATCACTTACTGCAAGTCAAAAGTTACATCTTCAGTGAGTCAGTTTCAGAAACTAAAACTTCTTTAAATATTAATATTTTTGGACATTCATCACAGTGAGTCAGTTTCAGAAACTAAAACTTCTTTAAATATTAATATTTTTGGACATTCATCAATTAAAATATTTAAATTTAATTACTGTCAAAATATCTTAAACTAAGAAATAAATTTAGTATTTTAAAAAATAACAACCAATATAAATCTAAATTCCTATTACAAAGGATCATGTCATTTGTAAAAAAATTATTTTAATAAACTTATTTTAAAAATATTTAAACTAATTTTTTTAAAACTCATACAAATAATGACCATACATTTCACAAACATTTATAAACAAACCAAATGTTTTTTTTAAATTTTAATATCATTTTAATCACCTAAAGTCTAAAATAATCAAGAAATATAAAATACCAGGTCTCACTCTTAAACAACCCACCTCGTCAGCAATAATGATAGAGCCCCGTCTTGAGCCACCAGGACTCGGAATATCCACATAAGAACCTCTACGACTGCCAAAGCCTGGTATAGCACTTACATCTGCAGATGCTTTTCGAGATCCAGGTTCAGGAGATGGCTCTTTGATTAAAATAGGTACTTGAGGGCCTTTTCCTTTAGGTGCAACAGCTTCTTTAGTCTCTTCAACTGAAATTTGAGGAACAGCTGCAGTCTGCTTTGCAGTTTTCTTTTCTTCCTTTAAAAAATGTTAACAAGAAAATACTCAAAATTTGTAATTTCTTTGTAAAATAGTTATATTTGTGCAAAAATAATTACTTCCTAAAATGAGCTATCCAAACGGAATTTTGTATAAAAAATAATTTAATAGTTTAGCATCCTTTGACAAATCACATAATAATGCAACATGTTTCATAATAATTGCACTATCTGAATTATTTTCAAAAATATTTTTTACAATAAAGATCTTTAGTTTCAGTCTTCTAAAACACTTTAAAAACAAATAACAAAAATTTAGCAGGAGAAAAAAACATAATACCATAGAAAAACACATGATTTTCCTTTTACAAAAGCAAAAATAAAAAAAAATCATGGATACTTTACACATATAAATATTTGAATTAATTCTTCAAATGTAAACAAATTATTCAGAAGATATGCTCATTAGTTATTACTGCAGTTTATTTTCGTTTACATATAGCCATGAAAAAATAAGCGCCAAGCACAAATTAAGAATGTAGCTGGGAAAAAAAAGTTTTGATATATCATTTTTTTTCAAATAAATATACTTACTTTCTTCTCCACTTTTGTTTCTTTTTTCTCTTCTTTCTTTTCTACTTTTGTTTCTTTCTTCTCTACTTTTACTTCCTTTTTCTCTTCTTTCTTTTCCACTTTTAATTCTTTTTTCTCTTCCTTCTTTTCTACTTTTAATTCTTTCTTTTCTACTTTCACTTCCTTCTTTTCTACTTTTACTTCTTTCTTCTCTTCTTTCTTTTCAACCTTCTTTTCTTCCTTTTTCTCTACTTTCTTTTCTTCCTTCTTTTCCTCTTTCTTTTCTTCAACTTTTTTCTTCTCTGTAAGAATGTGAAAAATTAAAAATAAATAAACAATATAATGTATTTAAGTAAAATACAAATTACTATTATATAATATTATAAAACAGAATATATTCTGTTTATTAAATTGAAATTACCATACAATTTGATTTTCCATTTAATTAATTACTAAACATCTAAAACGTGTAAAGAATCCAAATCAATCTATCGTTATGACTATTAAAAAAGCTATTTAATTGGTGAAAACACAGTAAAGATACTTCATTGAAGTTCATTTGTAATGATATATAAATTATAACTATAATCATACCTTAACCTACTGTATTTAAATACAAAAATTATTATTAAATAAACTGAAGCTGAAAACATTTTTTTTATTGCATCACAATAAAATGTGTCTTAAATTTCATTTACCTTGAACTGTCAGCTGAGCTGAGCTTTCTGCTTTACCAAATTCATTGGTAAACTCAACTTTATAGCTGCCTGATGAAGAAGTTGTTGTCTGAGAAATAGTTAGAGAGGCAGTTGTACTGTCAAAACTCATTTTAAATTCCTTTGATTCTTTGATAACCTGTGTTCCTCTAAAAAATAACCCATTAAGCAGAATATAGATAATTTAATTTATACAAAATAATTTATTGTACATTGGTACAAACACACTTGAAATACGTAAATAGAATAACCATTTGATCAGTTTATAAAATATATAGACTCTTACTATCTCTTATTAAATGCTAATAAAGTAAAAGTTGTAGAATAACACTTGACAAAATTATAAGTTAAAATTTAAAACTGGTTTGGAGATAGAACAACCTGCATAGTGTTACTTTTTAAAAAAGAATGTAACATAATGCTCCACTTTGTTCAGAATCAGAATTCTTTAATATTATTCAGTAACTTTTTAGAATACTAAAATCAACAGTATATAGAATTATATCCATCTGAATTCATAATTTCTCTTTAGTTTTTGAACAAACTACAACAAAAATTTTTCAATGTATATAGTATAGAAAAATTTGAAAAAAAAAATATAGAAATATCACTTATATTTCAGACGCTATACACTTCAATAAGATTCATTTTAAATAAATAATTAAAATCATTTTAATAATGATTAATGGTACACAAAAGAGTGACAAAGATCAAATTACATTTTTACAAATACAATTAGTAATTACAAGAAATATAATAAACATATACAAAAACTGCAATAAAAACAAATACATTAGGACTGAAAATAAAATAGAATAAGCAATCAATAAAAAAATAAGTTACTACCATTTCTGAATTATTTTAAGTGTTATATTAAATAAATTTTTTATACATACTGATATAATCCTAATTCTAGTAGTATTTGCAATTTTAAAATAGTCAGAATTTTATTTTATGAACTAAACTATTACTTTAACAATAAAACTTCATTTTAACTAAAAAGATGTTAAAAGATTAAGAAATACGAAAATACACTGTAATGGTTTGCCTGTGCAGGTTTTCAAGCTCTGAACCAAGATGAATTATCATACTTTTACATCATGTGTTTAACTGGAGAAATATTCATTAATTTTTAACAATAAAAAATTCACTCACTTGTACCACGTAACAGTTGTTTTAGTTTTAGATTCAATTTTGCAAATAAATTCTGCACTTTTCCCCTCTTCTACCGTCTAGAATGACAAAATTTTAAAAAAAAAGCGTTAAATTTTGAAGTTATGAAATGCAAGCAGAAAATGCATTCAAAATTAATTACTCACTATTGATTTCAATTCTTGTACAACTTTTGGTTTTTCTCCAGCTGGTTTCCTACAAAAATCTATTGTTAGCCAAAGAAATTGTTTGCACCGACAAAAGAATTGTAAATTTTTATAATATGAATGAAATAATACAATTTTTTTTATTTTCTTTAGAATTACAAGCTTAAGCATAATCAATATACATCTTGCATCTATGTAATGCTGGAAAACTGATAAGACTACACTGCAACTTTAATGACTAAGGATATTAGTAAGTAATAAAAAAAAAGATAATTAAATTAGGCTTCAAAATAAAAGTTAAAATAGGTTTTCATTATCACTACCAACTACCTTAAGCTGAAAATTCAATCTTGACACAGTAGGCTACCATATAAAAATCTTTAGATCGTTAATTTATTTCATAGCACAAGCGCCTATTATTTTAAACTAAGTATGATTGGACTCGTAACAATGCATACTTAGTTTTGTTTGATATTTCTATTTATTCTTCTCAATTATGAATTAAACATATGGATAAATGACTAAATCAATTAAAGAACAGTCTTCTTTGTTTGAAAAATAGTAAACGTTGGTTAAAGACAGATCAAATTGATAGCATTTAAAAATCTATAAGTTATATCATATAGTCTTGAATATATAAGATCTTAATGTATTTAAAAGTGACTGACATATTTTGTCAGCATTTAATTTTAAACACTAATATTCACTGCTGTAATAAAACTGTATTTATCTATCTCTGACTGTAGATGTAGCAAAACAGAGAGTAACTCTAAGATGTATAATAATGCATACTATGTCATTCACCCACTTGTAGTTTTCTGAAGGCCAATGCTTTGAATTGACACTGACTTTAGTAATGCTAAACTTGATTGCATAAGCATTAAAACTCATAAAGCTTTCCAAGAATGTTTTTGAAATTTATGTAAAAAAAAATCACAAATGATTAAAAATAATAAATCCTTTGATACTGACAATCATGTGTCTGCGATGCTTTTGCTAAACATCTTGTCAGAAGATAAAAATTCGAAAAATTATAACAAAAAAGGAAAAGAAACTATCAAGTGTAATTTAAAAGAGAATATTAAAAAAATTATAGTGGGCGAATAAACAAATAATATTTTTGAAGAAAAACATAATCTGTATGGAAATATTTATGAATAGAGAAAGATTAGTATAATTCAAATATATATATTTTTTATTTTATTAAAAATGCTAAACAGGCAAATTCAACATATAGAATGAGGGAATGGGGAAAAAATTACAAGTTATCTTGATGGATAAGAAGAATTCACAATGATTATCAAATATATATATATAAAAAAAACACTGAATAGTTTTTATACCATATATTTTTACTATCATTTCTGAAATGAAACACATATCAAACTAAGTTAAACTAAAATAAAAAATCTTCATGAGGAGTTTCTAGACAATTAAATTAAAATTTTTAATTTAAAGAGGGCAAAAAGAATTTTATTTCATTCTGTCCTCCTCATCATATTTAATCTAAAATGCACATAGATGAATTACATTCTTTTTTTTGTAATAGCTTTCAAATGTCAGATTAAAACCAATAATTTGGAATTTATCATAAATTCCCTGTATATAGTAGGTGAAAAATTTGAAAGAGGAAAAAATATATAATAAAAAATTAAGGTTTTTTTTATGCATGTGGAAACATTAATTTCTTTCAGGAAATAGGATTTGTTTATAAACAAATACAAAAGAAACATTTTATACACAACATAATCACAATGCACTGTATTTCATTTTTTAGTTAGGATAAAAATGAATCTAATGAAAGCTACTAACTTCTTCTCTTCCTTCTTCTCAGTCTTCTCTTCTACAGGGGAAAAATAATACAAATAAGGAAACCAAATAAATTCTCTAAAATATAATTATATAGGAAATGTTTTGCAAATTTTATCATTTTATAAAAAAATGTTAAAATAAAAAAGTAATAAGTATATTTATCAGAGTTGATTGTATCAGTTTATGAAATAACATAAGTTATAAATGCATCTACCTTCTAGCTGACAGAAAAAAAAAACCTGCACAAATACTTTTATTCAGTATAGAATTTTTATTGCAATACTTTAATCAGAATGCTATGTCACAAACATTATGTTAACTAAATAGAAGTATTTTCAGAAAAAAAATAAATTCAAATGTATTTTTTTCCCTTAATGAAAACAAAAGACATCAAACCTTCGATATCAACTTGTACAGCTGTTGAAGAGATTTCTCCTTTTTCATTTTTAGCAACCAGCTTGTAGTTTCCTTTATCTTCTCCAGTAGGCTTGTCGATTTCCAATGCAATAGCAAATTCACCTTTGCTGATTTCAGTAATTCGAACTGTGTGCTTGCTGCTCTCAGTAATTGTAGAGCTCTCTTTAAACCAGGTACATTTTGGTTTGGCAACTGAAGCAACTCTGCATTCGATGACAACTTTCTTATGTATTTCCTTTCGAATGATTTTAGGCTTTTCTTTTATCACTGGAGCCACTGTAATAAAAGCAATCAGTGCAATTAGAATGATATTTTACCATCAGTTCATAACCAATTGGCCTTTCATCTGTCTTATCGTAGACAATGGATAAGTAATGATTGCTTCAACTTTTCTAGATATATTTGTATGTAAATAATTTGAAAACTGTTAAGACGAGTTAAAAGAAAAACATTATTTTCTAAAAATTAAGTTAAAAGTAGTTAAGATTACTGTACTTTATTAAAATAAAACTTAAGTATAAGAGAGAAGAGATGGGCTTCAATACAAGATATGAGAGTCAGAATTTACATAAAATATACACCAACCATTTCATAAACATATAGCAAGATAATTAAAAGAGCATAACTTTTATCAGGTATTAAAGAAAAATATGGAAGCATTATGATGAGACACTGATTTCAAAACAACATTTGAAACAATGGTAAAATAACTGTCAAAAACAAATGACGTAGAAAACTTACATTCAATATTAAGAGTGAGATTTGCATTACTTTCACCATGGACATTTTTAACATTGCATTTATATAAGCCTGCATCTGTAAACTCTAAGTTCTGCAAAAGGAAATAAAGTTAAATACAATTTGCAGACAATGTTATACTTTTATAATAACAAAATTTATGTCAATAGTAAATTTCCTAAACTGATTAATATTTAAAATATTTAAGAACAATATAATTTCACTTAAAATGCTGAAATATACAATTTTAAATAGAATGCTGATGTTAATGAACAATGTCAATAAAGCTAATTTTCAGAGAGCTACTTCATTTCACATTCAATATATTATATATTTTTTTATTTAGAGAATGTAGTATATATATTAATACACATTTTATGCCTTGTATATATCAATATATATTATACAACATAAGAAATGAATAATGCCTATTACAAACCCTTAATTCCAGTTTAATATGATAAACATCTTTATCCTGTTTGATAGTTTGTTTGATGCGAGTACTTTCTTTGACTTCTGCACCATCACAAGACCATTTGATATCTGGTTTAGGGCTTGCTCTTACTTTACACTCCATGATAATACGATTTCCTCCATCTTCAGGAGTAATTTTTGGCTTTTCAACAAAAGTTGGAGCTTCGCCTGCTGGTGGTTTTTCAGCTAAATTTTCAAGATAAAAAGAAAATAATCATTTCTAGAAAATAATTTACTTTGAAAAAAAAAGTTCAGCAATAAAAAGGGAATAATAAAGCGTAGAAGAATAAGCCTTTAATTCATCTTTCTTCTGCTAAAAACTGAACAGGAAAAGCAAAGAAAATTGTAAAATTTTGAAATAGTTATTTCTAATATCAACCGGAAATAATTGCTCTATTCATTACTTAATTTAGAATAAATTATGGTAAGAGTCCATTTTATCTCATTGTGTAAAAATAAAAGCATAAAATAACAATTAAAGAAATAAGAAAGCAGTTACATATGCAATAATATTTAAAGTGTTATCTGAATAAATCAAATGTATCCAAATAAGATTTTTAACACCAGCATCTTAATACAAATAAATGTATCATAAACTTTCTTTTATATATAAATATATTTGGAATTTACAACGCTTTCAAACTTTTGATTTTTTTCAGGACTCATTTAATAGACCATACAAATTGGTACTTAATTAACAGAAATTACCTTGGATATCAAGATTTAAATTGGCATTCAGTTCACCGTGTTCATTTATCATATGACATTTATATGCTCCACCATCATCTTTGGATGGATCCTATTACAAAGAAATATGAGTTACAGTATGAATCAGTAATTAAAAGTAAAAAGACAAAATAATTTTTAGACAATAATTAATTTTTGTTATTGGTAAAAAACAGTTGTAAAACAGTTTTTCATTTAAGAATATGATAATTCTTTATTCACAAAATTAGTAGGTAGTTTTAAGAAAAAAAACTTAAATTAATCATTTAAAACATTAAATGATAAAAAAAACTGATAATGATTAGCAATAAATTTCACTCCTTTTTAACATGTTTCAAAATTTAACTTATTTTGGAACAATACTTTGAAAAACTATTTTTTTTATAGTTATATGTGACAAAAAAAAAGAATTTTGAAATTTTGACTTATCTATATATATAAAAGAGGAAAGTATGTTTTTGTGTTCATTTTTTGGTTCTTTAGGTTGTTTGGTTCTCCATGCCCACACGTTGGACTCACGGTGACCAAATTTGGCACAGTGATGGATTAGCACAAGAGGGAGCTAACACCATAAAAATTATTTTAAAATTCGAATTAGAATTTTATTTATTTAATTAAATAATGAAAATTAAGCTATTTTTAGATGTTTTTCGCCAATTCGAAATACTTTCTGGTACGAAAATTATTTTTACGTCACCTTAAAGAGCAAAAAATTTTCTTTTTAATGATACCAAATTAATTGTTGTACAATTTTTTCTCTAAGTGTAATTAATGTTTCAAAATTCATTTTAAATGCTAATTGTAACAATGTTCTGTAATGTTAAAAAATCTAATTTATTGGTTCATCAAATCTTTTAATCACATGTTTTTACAGCTGTTAAAGAAAATATTGCTTTTTTGGTCAAGGTAGACTTCTTACTTCTGCTGTTATTCCGTAGCATGCACTTAACTTCCGTTTTTATTTTGAAGCTTTTAACATGCACGAAAAAATCCAATGATGTTAGATTATACTACGCGATGTTTCGTTGAAATTTCACAAACTTTTAAATGATCCTAATCAGTGTGCAGTGGCACAGCGTTCGGGCAGATATCTGATGATGATGATAAGTATATGATTATCTGATTTATAAAACATTTTATTTAGAAGTTTCGCAGTAACCAAGTTATACAGTATAAGTATATTTGTTCATTGTAAAGCTATATTAATCATTGAACTATATACTGTTTAAAATAAATGTTCTTTATCAAATTTTCTCGCATTTTCATTCAAACCATACTGTTATAAGGTGATAAAAAGGCTATATTTGAAAGTTTTAATTCAACAAGAAAGGATTCAAAGAAGATTTACATTTGTTGGAGAAAGTTAGTAACAATATTTGTAGGGGAAAAAAACCAGAAGGCTGGTATATGAAAAAATATGTATCCCGAGCAGAGCCAGGTTTTCAGCTAGTAGTAATATATTTATATAAAACGCAAGACATAATAAAAAGTATAAATGCCTAAACATAATATAAAAATAGAACATTATATTTTAACTTCTTAATTTATAAGTCATTAAATTTGTCTATGAACACAAACATTTATTAAATTACATTGAAATTTGAATATCAGAAAGACTTAAGCTATAAAAAAGTAAGCTTAATATTATTTCATTTATAGCTTAATATTATTTCATTAAACAAATAGTGACATTTTTTAAAAATTAGGATTTCATTATTCTTGATATCTAATTTTATTACTTACTCTGACTTCCAGAGATACAGTAAACTCATCTCCTGCACCTTCAACTACTTTTGCTTGTACTCTGTTGGTTTCTTTTACAACCTTAGTTCCATGGTACCATGTAATCTTAGGAGCAGGTTGAGCTTTTACTTTACACTGCATTATAATCAGCTTTCCACCTTCCTTTGGAATGATTCTTGGTTTTTCCAGGAACTCTGGAGCCAAACCTTCAGTCTTATCGCCGCCTGAAAAAAGCCAAATGACAAAAACAATATTTTAGAGAGATCTGCTAAACATAAATACAAAAAGATGTAATTTAAAAAGGGAAAAAATTGTTTTACCTTGGAAATTAAGAGCAATGTTGGCATTACTTTCTCCAAGATCATTTATAGCATTGCATCGATAGTTTCCACCATCTTCTGTAACTGGATCCTAAACAATAATTAAAATTATCGATCACTATTTAAAATAAAAACTACTTGTGTACTTATAAAACAAATTCTAAAACTTTAAAAACAGCACTCATCACATTGAAAATCATCTAAAAGTAAAAACAATTATCAAAATTTTTGGAATATTTATGAAAAAAAAGAAAGAAAAAAAAACATGCTTAATCTGAATTATCTTAATTTAGTCTGAACTACAGAAAAGTTTAAATTTTTAAAAAATGCCAGACTAAAGGTTTGGATCAGAGATCAGAAACTTATACTTTCATTATCTCCACTAATAATAAAGGAGATTGTGTGTGTGTGTTTGTCCTCTACAGGGCAGACTGCTAGACTTAGAGTTATGATATTTGGCAGAAACATACTTTGAAGGGTGGAAATGTGCACCTCAGAACCCATTTTTTGAAATTTTAATTATTTAAAAATTAGGCGAAATTTCGGCGTTTTTCCTTAATAACTTCAGAAAATATTACAGCACAAAAATCATTTTTATACCATTTGAAAGTGCAAAAAATTAACTTTCCAATCATTTCAATTAAATTTCCATACCATGTTTTCTCGAAATTCAATATATTTTTAAAAATATTTTTTGTCATAATTTACAACTATACTTTTCATTACTGCAATGCAACTCAAACTGATTTCATTGTTTAAACAAATATTTAATTGGATATTTCTCTTCCATTTCTGTAATCTGAGATAGAATCCTAATACATTTTGCTTTCACATTTTATTTCATCAAGATTTTTGTGAAATCTGTAAACCAAGCTCTCCAAGATATTGCTTTTGCTTTGCTTACATTAAGAAACATAAGCTGAAAGGTTATTTTTGCTATGTTATTATTCTTTTTTCAATATGTTTTAATCCAGCTAACACGGCGCTGGGCATAAAATATGCTGCGTCATTTTAAGGTTGAAATCAAATGCATATTTTACAAAAAGTATAAGAAAGTGAAGATAGTGCCAATAACGTGGAATTAGGGGTTAATGGACATGGTCAGTTATTTGATTCCATTAGGGATATTTATATAGACAATGAACAGAACAGATACAAGGTCACTAATAGAACATGGGTTATATATCTACCACAATCTGAAGTTTAAAATTACGTTGTCAAGAGAACCATGAATACAAAATGATGCAAGACTGAATTGAAATCATATCCCCGGTGAACAAGCTGGTCGCCGAAGGCAGATACTATGTCATAAATCAAAGCCTATCCAATAATTTAGATATACATAATATACTGCAGTAAGATTTTTTGTGAAGTCATCAATCATTTAAACCATTTAACTTCATTTAACATTAGTACTTTTAAAAAATTCAATGCATTACAAATTATTGTACTTAAAAATTGTCTTAAACAATTATCTCAATTATAAAGTGAATGTCAGTTTATCAAAAAATGTTATTGTATTATATTGAGCAGTAACTTAAAAAATCAAATTCCAGTTTATTTTCCATTCAATAAAAAAAGTTAAATGAAAAGTACAGAAAATTTAAAACTACATAAATTTCATATAAAAAAGGGAAATTCATTAACATAAAAGAGCTTTGATACACACCAGCATTTTTTAAAAGGTAACAGAAAATTAAAAGAAGAATAAATGCTAAAATAATAAGTGTCTAACCTGTATTTCTAATGTCAGAAGATACATATCATTGCCTTGACTTTTCTGTTTAATTATATGTCTTTTACCACCTGTAATCTTTGTTGTTCCATGATACCAGGTTATTTCTGGCAGAGGATCTGCTTCTAAAATACACTGTAGAATTAAAGAATCTCCTTCTTGAAGGATAGTAGGTTTCTTTGGAAACCTAGGTGTTTTGCCTTTCGGAATCCTGACAAAAAACATAAAAGTAATTATTATACAAAAATGTTTTTACATCACATATTATAGCAAAGACTCAAAGATAACATTTCAAGCTTTGTTTTCACACTCACGCCCAACCAATTTTTTTTTTTTCCTTTTTTAAGTTTGGAAACATCTGCTTTCATAAAATAAGTTTATTTCTCATGTACTTGTCAAATTATTATTTACAGCTTTCTGAAATTACATTACTATTGATACTATATTGTAGAAAACATCTTAATTTTTAGAAGTTGAAAAATTGTATAATTTAAAAACAAATTATAACAAACCATACAAATAAACTTTTATGAACTACAATACTTGCTTTATTTTCCCTCTTTGTTACTAATATTCAAGAAATTTTAAGGAAAGCAATTACATTATCAATTACTTTAGATGCAAAAATTAAATATTAATAAGACTTCTTTAAATTTCATGAAAATAAATGACAGATATAAGCTGACTATATTAAGAGGAACACATTAATTATAAAACAACAAACTAATTTAATTAATTTAAATTAGAGTGTGGAAATATGTTCAATTATGACCGTCTGGTTTTGATTGTAGAACAGAAATCTCATACAAAATTAATATAATAAAAAAATAATAGTTGAAAGCAATGAAAATTCAACTTACTGAGGTTTGTCATCTGAAAAAGAGAAAGGAAGATACATAAGTATAATACTAAATTGTATATATTTATATTTAAAATAAAGAAATTTCAATAACTCTTATCTCAGAAATCTAAAGTATTAATTTCAGTATTGCACAAAATTTTATAATCAGCAAAACTAAAATAAGTAATTAGTTTTTAAGAAGTCATAGAAACTTACAAAATAAAAAAGAAAATATTTTAAGTTTAATTGGAAATAATTTAAAACAAAGTTACCCCCTGCCAAAAATGTAGCTTTTCAAGTGATAAATTGGTAGCTATCTTCAAAATAAAAATTTAAAATTTACAAAATTTATTGCTGATGTTATTTTAATAAATTTCATAATGTATTGCAAAAAATATTACCCTTCTATTGTCACTTATATCTAATACACAAAACTTTTGGAAACTATAGCAGCAATATGAATAACGGAAGTTTAATTAGCAATTTATTTATTTCACAATAATAAAATCCTAATCATAAAGAGTAGAATATTAAATGCTATACTTACTTTCAAAGTTGAGTGTAATATTTGCATGGCCATCACCATGTTTATTTGTGGCTACAGCTTTGTACTCTCCACCATCATCAGCAACTACATTTTGAACTTCTAAAGACACAACATGACTATGCTTGTCAGACACAAGTCCATATTTATATCTTCCACCATCAGAAATAGGTTTGCCATTGTGGTACCTAAAAATTCACACACAGAGAGATGAAAAAAGTGCTTAATCTGGTAACGTTTTATGAAAGTACATGAATAGTATGTACAATATTACAAGCAGCAGAGTTGCTTTATTCTTAAATGAAAAATTTTAGATACAATAGATTTTTGATGATAAAATATATACATACATTAGCAGTTTAATACAGAGTTCTAAAACAAAATTCCATGAAAGGTATATTGGATTTTTAAAGTAATAATAAAATAATAAGAATACTGAATTCTTATTTGAAAAATAAATATACATGAAAAATTAGCATTTTTATATATCTTTCAGTGAATATGGATTTTTATTCTACAGTTAATTAATTTTATTTCCTGAAAAAGGAAATAATAAGAAACAATAGATTTCTGTAGAATTATTGATAATTAGTGAAAGTGAAAGAAGACAGCAATGAGTTGAAAACAAGATCACTTAAACATTCAAATATTTTATTTAAGATGTCAAATCCAGAATATTGAGTGAATATAAAATCACTTAATATGATTTAAATAATTTGTTCGAATAAACATGATGGAAAAAATTCATACCATTGTACCGTTGGCTTAGGATCTGCCACTAACCGACATTCAAAGGCAACCTTTTTAAAGTTATCGGCACCTTTGATGACAGGTTTCTCTGTGAATAAAGGTCTGGTCCCTTCACTTGGAATGCCTTCATCTTCACCTGATAAAAGAATAGAAAATAAATAAAAAAGCTTAATTAGGTAAAAATACAATGATAAAATTAATGTTAACATCTTTTAAAAATCAAATTTTACTAGAAACTAAAAGAAAAAGATTTATTCTATCTAATTAATTATGTTTATTTATATTCTTGACATTAAATACTTTTTGTAAGTGCATGTTTGAATTTACTTGTCTTGAATTTATAATTTCTAGAAATTTTGAATGAAAAAGATTCATTGATTGCTTACAATTCTGAGAAAGTTTGCTTATATATGAAAAAATAAATTGATTCAAAAACTTTTTTAAACTACAAATAAAATAATAACTTATTATATTAATGCTGGATTAAATTTTTTAAAAAAGGAAATATGATATTTTAATAAAAGATATTAAAAGTTTCACATTTTTCTTCACTTTCCAGCCCTGATTTCATTAATGGATAAAATTGAAATAGATTTTGAAAAGAGAAAATACTTATTTAAATATATATAAATAATCTAAAAAATATTATCAAACATTTAAAAATTTACATGAGGTAATCTATTTGCATAAATTTTATTATTAGATAAAAATGTCCAAAAAACATTATTATATGCAATTTACAAATTCAACATTTTAGAAAACTATTCTATCTAAGAAAGCCTAATAAATGATATATAATATGATAGCCAAAACATTTTTTAAGAATCAGCAAAATAAAAAATTACTGTCAAAGTTGAGACTGATTGTAGCATGACTTTCACCAAGTTCATTTTTGGCAGTGACTTTGTACTTCCCTGCATCTTCAATAGTAACATCCTCAATTGTTAATGTAGAAAAATATGCATTTCCATCTTTATCAAGCTTAATCTGTTAAAGAAAAATGAAAAACTCATAGAAGCAAGTTATCAACATAAAAAATTAGTAGAAAAATTTAATGAAAAATAATTCTGCCCACATATAACTAAAAATTTCTGATATTCCAAAGCAAAAAGTGTGAAAAACTAGAGTATTATAAAATGAGAATATAAAAACTTAAACTTACATAAGGACAAAACAATATAATAATTATTAATATAAACCTGTAAAATTAAAGGTTTTTTTTTAATTCTTGGTTTTAATATTCTTAAATTGAAATTTTTTTCAGTCAGCAAATCAAATTAAGAACTAATCTAATGTATACATATACAGTTAGTGACATTTTTATAAATTTCATCAAAAATAGATACGATGAAAACTATATAAAATTACAGATTAGTTCTATATTAACTTTCACTTGCTTAATCTAGAAATAAGGTTCTTTTCTTCAATTATTCTGATTTGTCAAAAATGTTATTTTTTGAAAAATCATCCACATCACATTTTATACTATATATTTATATACATGTAAAAAAAAATCCTGCAACTTACAATCATCATATATACACAAGTAATAAATATTATATTTGCATCTTCAAAGGTATGCAACACTTTTTAATTAAATTATTAGTATACACTGAATATATAGGTAATGAGCAATAACACACAAATGCTTATCCTTATTTGTCAGAAATGCCTGTCTCAGTATGAAAATTCTTTTTTCGTATTTTTTTAATTTTATTTTAAATTTTTTTCTGGTTTAAGAAAAGATCCAAACATTACACGAAATATATACAATACAGAAACTATAAAAATATATATATAAGCATTCGAATTTTACCCTCAAATAACTGCAAGCATTGCTGAAAAAGTTTTTAAAAAATAGAAAATCCCATTCTTGCATTAGCAAAATATTTATCACATAATCTTTTTAAATTTCATTACAATCTGCTCAGTGTATTTATTTATTAGTTCTAATACATGACAGAAAAGCAATGGCGGGATAATTATTTTTCATAATGTTATTTATAAATACTTTGCAAAAAAATTTTATTTGCTAATTTAAGCCTTCGATCGTTTCTATAAATAATTCGAAGTCAGTTTATTTATTTTTTTTATATTCGCATCAAAATCTCTGTCTGTAAGCAAAATCAATTGAACAAACACACGTTAGTAAAATTTAATTTCCAGATTTAAATGTATTTTTTTGTTGTTGTTCGATAATATAAATAAATATAGTTATTTTTGTTTCTGCTTTCTCATAATCATGAACACTAATTGTGCTACTTCTTTTATTTTTTTCAATCACTGATAACAACTAACAGCATTGATTAATACGAAAAGAAAAATTTTCAACAATTAGAGTATATCCCAAATATGAAAGACAAATCAGGTTGTTTGATAGTACTACTATGGGAAAATGCTTTTTTTAAAAATCCCGCTGTACAGCCTTTGTTTATTTACAAAATGATTCCTCAGACACAGTTTCAGTTAAGTCGACACGAGTTGTTTTTGTTTCTTTGAAGTTACGCAAGATAAAGCAACTTATTCTTCGTTTATAGTGGTGTTTCATTAAAAATATTATTTTCGTGGAAATCGGATGCAACCTACTTCTCAAAATACGTCATAATGCTGTTATTCACTAGATGCTCTTCGCAACTGCGAAAGTATTAACTGGGGGGGGGGGCCCGGGAGGCATAATCCATGATATTTTTAATAACAAATATTTATGCTATTGTTACTTTATGCTAGAAAGTTTTCTCTTGAATATTAAATATCTCGGGGCTTCTGAATTATGATATTAATATGAGTTTCCTTTTAAACGAAAGCTCTGTCTGATGATTTTTTTTTTTTAAATCATGCATAGATCCTCTTTGATAAACTTTTTGTGACTAAACATAATTAATTATTATTTTTCACAATGAAGATTTCATGTGGAAAACATAAAGACAAAAATTAAGCAAGTACTAAAAGTTGATTTTATGTATGCCAAACGAATTCAATAAATGAATCTTTAACCTCATACATTTTTTTTGCAAAATTCGTGAAATAATTATTCATATGATTAACATGATTAATTAATTTTCATATTTTAATTTTCATACTGCATTGATCGTTTGATTTCTCTATCAGCTATACTTCAAATTAGGCGGACTATAGCTATCAATTATGTTCTTGCGACCGTAGTAAAATAAACAAACTTGTGTTCTTACTGTTACGAGCAGATATTCCGGAATGAACATCAGCGAAAATGGCGCGTGTCATTTGGTAATTGTCATGTGGCCATGAATTGACCCCATTAATTTTAGAAAACAGGGCATCCACATTGATAAAGACAAGTTTAAAGGTGTGATCTTAATTAGACAAAGAATTTATTTCTTTTATGCCTTCTATCTAAGGAAGTTTTTTTTTAAATTTAATATAAATTCCAATAACTTTCCAAAATCGATGCGAAACTATCATGAGCATTTTAACTAATAAAATTACTTTAAAATAAATATTTTTTTCATATAAAAGAGATGCTTCTTAGTAAAGATATTCATGCTATTTACTGTACAAGGCACATTTTACAGTTGAATTATACGCATTTTAGAGCTATCGATCGTACATGTATGATTTTAAAAGCTGTGCAGATATCAGAAGAACATTAAATAATTAAAACCATTTATTCAGTTACATTTCTTGATAAAAATATAACTCCGTTAACAATCCACACCTCTAAATAGCCGTTTACCTCTCTGAAAAACTGGTGGAACTTTTTCGAATACACATTGAACATGTATGTTAATTAAAACATTTACGACCTGTTCGTCTTGAGAATTATTTAATTCACAAATGTATAATCCTGGTAGCCTTTAGGCGCAATATCTATTCATTCTTATTTAACAAAATCAAACCTTATTTTGTTTATCCATCATGAGGTTATGCTCAGTGAACGCAAACGAAATTCGTCAGGCAATCATTAAGTGGCATTTAGAAAGTCTAAATAGAATTCTTTGGACAATTATTCATTGTGTTAATGAATCGTTTCATTATTTTTCGTATCAACCTTGCACAATATAATATTAATGTGGAACACATTAACTCTTGCATCATTAGCAGCATAGGAACAAGCATTTTTCTGTTTCGTACAATATTGAAAAAAGTAGTATTATCCAAGATCTATTCATACTTACAGTCTAATGTGTTCAGAATGATACACAAATCCCAATAAATCATTTTATTTGAGCTATTATTAGAGTCATATGTGCTAGCTTCATGTTCGTGAGAAACCGCAGTGAAACGTTTTTGTTTTTCAGTTTCGTTTTGAATACTTAATAGCATTTATGAATCACAGAGCATTTTATACATTAACGAGCACATTTATAGATACTACTTAAATTAAGTTAATGATATTTTCGATCATGGATCATGATGTTATTCATAACAAATTATATGTGTCACTTTACACATACTTACACGGGTGTTAGCAATCTCTTGCAATAAAAAAAAACTGGTAGTAGAGCACATCAAGATGAACAATATTTTTCGTAAAACCTAGAATCACATTTAATTCATAGTGGCAAAGCAGGTTAACTACCGATGTAAAATATACCATGTAACCGCGATGTAAAAATATACCATGCATAAATCACATGCTACCCTATTTATGAGCTGAATACCTTATAAAGGGCATCAAAATGGATAATAGATAGCAGAGTGCAAAGTTTCCGTAATTCGATTAAAAGAAAGGCATGGTCCAGCCACGTAATCAGCAAGAAAACCTGTCCAGGTATAATAGGCAAATACAGGGTGATTATAATTAAACTTGCCCTATAAACAGCATCCTACAGCTAAAACGGGTGAACTGATTGTAACAAAATTTGGTATACTATACACGAGATACGCTCAAGGAATTTCGAAAAAAAAATTAGTTCAAAAATGTCCACTAGATGGCGCTTTTCATAAAAAACATTAAATTTAACAAAGTAAACGACCAACACGGAATGCATAGACAATTTGAACATTTATTGACTGGTTTTTGATCACCTTGTCGTCGAACCGCATTAAATAAAGGCAAATGGGTTATTCCTTGAAACAAAGTGATGATGGGGAAACAAAATATAAAGCAAGGTTTGTAGCAGCTGGATTCAATCAAATAAAAAATAAAGATTATTTAGAATTGTATTCACCAGTCGTAAATATAGAATCCTTCAGATTATTAATTGCACTTGCATTTAAATTTAATTTGATGGTTAGGTTCTTTGATGTAAAGACTGCATATTTATACAGTGATATAGAAGAAACTGTATACATGTTGCCTCCACCTGGCTTCGAGAGACTGGTTGGAGATGAAAAAGTTTGTAAATTAAAAAGGAGTATTTATGGTTTACCACAATCAGGTAGAAATTGGTATATGAAAATAAAAAGTGAATTAGAAAAATTTGGATTAACGCAATTGGCTTCTGACAATTGTGTGTTCATTAAGTCTGATGGTCAAAATATGCTTTTATTATGTATGTATGTGGATGATTTGGCTATTTTTTGTAATAATGATGAAACGTATCAAGATATTGTAAATAACATTAAAAGTGTTTTTGAAGTGAATGAAAACAAAACCTCTAAGTTTTTAGGTATGGAAATTGTAAAACATAAAATTGGTATTAGTTTATCACAGTCTGAGTATATTGAATCATTATTGGTTAAGTATAATTTAGATGAGTGTAAAAGTGTTAAAACTCCGATTGTAAAAGGGGAAGATAAGAGTTTCCCGCCTACAAATGAACTGATTGACATTACTATGTATCAGGAATTAATTGGTGAGCTGTTATATCTAGCTAATAGAACGCGACCTGATATATCATTTGTGACATGTTATTTGTCGCAATTTAATCATAAACCAGAAAAAGACATTACATTTCGGTTAAAAGAGTTTTATTGATGGGTACAAAAAATAAAAAAAATGTTTTATGATAACAATTTTGGCTACGTGAATGCTAGCTCTGATGCCAGTTGGGAAAGTGCGGAAAATGGCAAATCATTTTCTGGTGGTGTAATTTTATTAGGTAATTCATTAATTTCCTGGAAATGTCATAAGCAAAAAAGTGTTAGTCTCTCAACATGTGAAGCAGAGTTATTTGCAATTTCTGAAATTTGTAAAGACATTATTTGGATTGTAAATTTATTATCCGAGCTAAAGTGCAAAAAATTTATAAAATCTAAAGTAATTTTAAATTCCGATAGTCGAGCAGCAATTCAGTGGATTAAAGGCACTCGCTCTTGAAATAAATCAAGACACATGAACTTGCGTTTTCATTTTGTGAAGGATTTATTCGAACACAATGTAATTGAATTGAAATATATTCAAACCGAATTGTTAATTGCTTATTTTCTAACAAAAGCCGTAAACGAAGAGAAGTTGAACTATACTGTTAAAAATATTTCATTAACGCCTTAACTTTATATGTATATTTATGTGTTCTATATGTCTTGTAATATTTGTTTTGTTGAAAAAAATGTATCACTCGCAGGAGGGGTGTGTTGGGTTGAGGCGAGCGAACTATTTTTCTTGCGTGCATGAATTATCTGTGTGAATTAGCGACTGCCGCCTTTTACCTAGTGCATTCTTTCTTCGAGTCGTAACAATGTTACTCACTTGCTGTGTGCTTCGCTGTGTGCAATGTGTAATGCTGTCTCCTATATGTCCCTCTATGCGTCAATAAATGTTTTGTCCTAAAGTTGGGTGATTCTTGTAGAAGGAACAACAGAAATAAATAACAGTACGCCTGTGCTGATTGAGATAAAAACCCGTTCAGTATGCAGAAACAGGCACAGATTATGACCAAATATCACAAGAGGAGCAATTATTAATCATGTTCAGGACGATGTAATGAAAGGTGCTCAATGTAACTACCATCAGTTACCTACGAAGTTTCAAGGCGTTGGACAATGTATTCAACAATGGATCGTAACTGATCAATTGTGATGCTTCGCACATGAAGTGTAATGGAGTTCTTTAAGTCATCCAACGTCGCAACATCTCCACGATAAACCAGATTTTTTAAGAGGCCCCATAACCAGAAATTGCACGGAGTTAGATCCGGCGAACGTGGTGGCTATGGATTACTTAAGGAGCGACAAATAACGCGTTTATCCGTGCAGTTTCTGCAAATGTTTTATATCCAGACCTGTTTTGCATAACGCTTCCTCTTTTCTGCATGCATGCACATCCCGAGATTTTTTCCCCCTAGAACCGACGGCTTTTCTCGGTTTTACATTTTATTACTTATAAATCTTGTTCTGAATTGTTCAAATTGTTTATTATTACGTGTGGGTCATTTTCGTTGTTAAATTTAATGTTTTCCCATGAAAAGCGCCATCTAGTAGACATTTTTGAACTAATTTTTTTTTTCGAAATTCCTTGAGCGTATCTCGTGTATAGTATACCAAATTTTGTTGCAATCCGTTTACCCGTTTTAGCTATAGGATGCTGTTTATAGGGCAAGTTTAATTATAACCACCCTGTATTTGCCTATTATACCTGGACAGGTTTTCTTGCTGATTACGTGGCTGGACCATGCCTTTCTTCTAATCGAATTACGGAAACTTTGCACTGCTATCTATTATCCAGTTTGATGCCCTTTGTAAGGTGTTCAGCTCATGAATAGGGTAGCATGTGATTTTTGCATGGTATATTTTCACATCGCGGAATGCATAGTATGCCACTAAAAATATTTTTAAACATTACGTGTTGTTACATTGGTGTTGTATCCAAGCATTCTGGGTCTGAAATCACTGGACTTCTTCTGCAGACGCATGGAATACTTGATATGATAAACATCTGTGAATTTTGTAGAAAATCTCGTCTTTCGAATCTCTTTGAACAAAATCAATACTACCCGAAAGGTTTTCCAAAGGGCACCAACCATAATTTCTTTTGTGTGACGAAGCCAACGAATTTTGCATTGAGAAGTTCTTAAGTGTATTTTTGAAGCGTGAATGGCATTGCGCCACACGTTTCTCTGTCTTTTGTTTTCTTTCAGTACAGGATAATCGTGAACGAGTAACATTTCCTTTCTTTGCCAACTAGAGTAGATTTCCAAGTTAACTTTTATGGCATATATTGTTTGCCCTGATATATACTTAACTCCTTTTTTTGTAAGAGTGAACGTAAATCCCACAGAGAGAGAGAGAGAGAGATAAAGAGTATCTCCTTCTCTGTGGTAAATCCGTATCCGTGATTTGCATATAATATTTATAAACGACTGATACAAGTTATTTAAAATGAGTGAAGTGAACCACATGGTGTTCCGTTATAGTAAATATTTTATTTTTATTCATAAAATGTATACAAATATTTAAAAGCAAATCATACCGATGATTTATTTTTATTTTATATATTATTAGCATCTGCCGTCACGACTTCGCTCGCGAAGTTTTTCCTGGTCAACGCCTATGATTTCATAATATAATTCAAATTTATAATCTAAACTCAATAATATCTACTGCATTAAAATAGATCTCTCTCTCTAAATTAGCTAATATTTATGTAGGCGATAGTCAGGTTGATTAAGTAAGTTTAAAATTCCTTTCTTAGTAAAACATCAATTACCCAAGAGGTAACTAACTACCTGCCAAATTTCATGACCGTGAGTTTCGTGATGAGTTGGTCAACGAAATGTACTTGACTTTCACATATTGTTTAGCAAAGGATTCCGAAACCCTCCGCGCTTTTGCGCATGCGCCGGGCGGAGTTATTTTCATCAAAATAGGGGGAAAGTGAAGAATGGAAGGGGAGATGTTTACATTTTACTGAGCGTGATCCAACAAAGAACTCTGGAAATGCGCTCATCTGATTCATTGCCTCACACCCCTTCCTGGTGTAAAATCGCCCAAAAGTGCTACTCTCGGGATATTAAAACGAACAATATGCAATAACACTCAGCATTTCCGGAACGGACGCTGTACATTCTTATCAAGAACTAGATCTTCATTCACATCTGAATGAACTAGTAATAGCTTTCTTTGTTCCAACTCCCATCCAGGAATATTGATGGTTGTGTTTCATGTCAATTAAATATCCTGTGCTGGTCGGGCTCTTCAAAGTTCCTTGAAATAGGAATTTGAAACATCAGATTTTGAGATCCACCCGCATTCAAACCCTCGCTACTTTAGCAGCACCGGGCCTGTTCACTTCCTTGTGAGCTTGTATCTGATGATTACAGGTCAATAATTTCTCCTGAAATTTGAACTTTAATTCAAAAGCCGAAATGATGAAAAATTCAACTGTGTGTTGGTTGAGAGGAAACATGTTCATAAAAGAGATAGAACCCATAATAGCACAAGATGGTCTACAATATTGTCATGATATCTTCACGATATTGCACGACATTCAGAATATCAAACAGCTTCATTGAGGCATAGTACAATATCTTGTACTAATAGGACAGTGTGTGTACCAGATATGTTATTATTTTCATCTCAAAAAATGTTGTTTTAGATGCAATAAACATCCATCAACTACAGTCTAAAATTAAAACATGAAGCTGAAGAAGATATGGAAATTTTTTATATATCATATTATATGTGGTTGTAATGATAAATAGCAGGTGGCTGCAATCATTAATAAAAAAAGAGCCTGAATTATAGATATTACGAAGTTGAACAGAAGTTGGCAAAAAATTTGTAGTTAGATGATACCGTAATCTACAGGGTGTCCAGCGAATAAGAACCTGATTTCAAAATTAAATATCTCAGAAACAAATATCAATAGAAGAATGCGGTAAACGGCATGTTTATTAGCTAAGTTTTAAAAATGTTATACAGAAATTTCGAAAATTTAGTTACAAAAACCGTTAACAGATGGCGCTGTAATCGCAACACTATAAATTGCCTATAAATTGTGCTTCCAAATCCAGAGCGATCAGTTCGACAGCTGAATCGTGAAAGGAAGTTAGCGTAGAGGTTGAAATCATGTATTCCATTGAACAACGTGTTTTTCTGGTACTGGAATATCACAGATTAGAACGCAGTCCTATGGCAACAAGGCGCAGTTTTCAAAAACGATTTAATGTTCCAAAAGGACCCGATGCAAAAACCATTCGCAAGCTCTTCGCCAAATTCGAACGGACAGACAGCGTGGATGATAATCGAGTGGGAAATGTTGGACCCAGGCAAACTGTAGTCACTCCTGAAAATGTCGCCAAAGTTTCTGGAATTGTTCAGCAAAACCCAAGGAATACTGTCCGAAGAATTGCATCAGAGACTGGTTTGAAGCGTACAAGTACGCAAAAAATATTGAGAAACAGCCTACGGATGTTTCCATACAAAATCCAAAGTCATCAGGCCATACCCATAAAAGCTGTGCGACAAAGGTTTGACTTTGCGAAAGAGATTCTCACAATGATTGATAATGAAGGATTTGATGTTCGCTGCATCTGGTTCACAGATGAAGCACAATTCCACTTGAATGGATTCGTGAATAAACAAAACTGACGATTTTGGGATTCCGAAAATCCTCATTTGTGTGAAGAGAAACAACTGCATTCGCCTAAAGTTACTGCTTGGGTTGCGGTATGCAGCAGAGGCATTATCGGCCCTTTTTTCATGCGAGGAACGATCTCCAGTGAACGTTACATTACAATTTTGGAACAATTTGTCAGCACACAGCGTTGGAGGATCGACCAAGAATCGAGTGGTCCATGCAAGATGGGGCTCGACAACATCGTACAGAAAAGGTGCTTCGCTTTCTTGATGAATACTTCGGGAATAGAGTAATTGCGTTGGATTATCCCAAATTTACTGATACAGGAATAGATTGGCCTCCATATTCGCCCGATCTGACTCCTTGTGACTACTTTCTGTGGGACGCATTGAAAGACACTGTCTACGAGAACCATTCCTCTACGCTGGATGAGCTTGAATCGGCGATTTGTGTGGCATGCAAATCCATTTCCGTTAAATCATTGAAGGATGTGATGCCAAATTTCATTCTTCGTTTACGCCACCTCATTTTTTCGAACGGTGAATATTTTGAAAACATTGTGTTCTGATTGCAAAGACTGCTTGACTTGACTTTTTTTTTTAGACTGCTTGCAGAGAACAAGTTTTTCGGCGTACATCGCCATCTGTTAACTGTTTTTGTAATTAAATTTTCGAAATTTCTGTATAACATTTTTACAGCTTAGCTAATAAACATACCGTTTACCGCATTCTTCTATTGATATTGGTTTCTGAGATATTTAATTTTGAAATCAGGGTCTTACTCGCTGGACACCCTGTATTTAGTAATAATCTGAGCTTAGATTAGTAAAGGTAATAGAATGTCTATTGCGGAGTTCTGCTTGAATATGCTGTTAGAACTCAAAGCTGAAAGGATATGCCCATTTCCAAGTTTTAAAAAGCATTACTTTGATCAGTGGGAGGAAATAAACGACAAGGCAATACAATTCAACAAAACTTCTCTAGTGAAATAAAATCTTATTCATTGACCTCGCGCTGAAAGACAAACCTTAAAAAGACACATATCTGTCAACTGGATACGTTAAAAATTAAAAATACTAAAATATGATGCAATTTAACAGTTTAAACATTTAAGACAAAAAATTTTTAAAAAGTAGTGTTTAGAAGATATATAATTGGGCGTGCATATTAAAAGATGCGAATTTTACGAAATAAAAACGGAAATGAGAATTCTGCTTTGGAGTTGGGTACTAGAGTAACCAGGGGAAAACAGATTAAATCATCTATGAACTTCCGTGCGAATAAACAGAGACAAATAATCTGACAAGTGGAGACAGCACCTTTGTTTCACAGTTATAGAATATATATGACGCAAAATATTAGAATTCTATAAAGTCCCGACTTCTCGGTGTTGTTACAACATTCTAAGTTCATAGTGTCAAAGAAGATAGTTTAGTTTAGTATAGTTTTTAGTTTAGCTTAGTTTTTAGTTTAGTTTAGTTTTTAGTTTAGTTTAGTTTAGTTTTTAGTTTAGTTTAGTTTTTAGTTTAGGTAACATCCCATTTTGAAGCAACTTGAGGGCTATTTTTGAACGGGCATCGTAATTTTGAATTTTGAATATAGTTTTTAGTTTAGTTTAGTTTAGTTTTTAGTTTAGTTTAGTTTTTAGTTTAGTTTAGTTTTTAGTTTAGGTAACATCCCATTTTGAAGCAACTTGAGGGCTATTTTTGAACGGGCATCGTAATTTTGAATTTTGAATATAGTTTTTAGTTTAGTTTAGTTTAGTTTTTAGTTTAGTTTAGTTTTTAGTTTAGGTAACATCCCGTTTTGAAGC